>JZKD02S1928502.1:46069-66357 GCA_000966675.3 Picea glauca | reverse complement strand
GTTTGCAATATTGCATAATCATCCCATAATTAGAAGTATGGTTAGGTGTTGCAAGTATTTTTGTAGACTCTGGGCAATGTACACAACTTGTAAGCTATGTGTATCTTACATTGTCGACATGTGTCCAATCACCCTAATCATTGCTTGGGTGAGCAACATACAATACAATTAATTTTCAAATCTCTTGTATCTTTACCAAGATGGAAGAAATATTCATATGCAGATTTTAATTAACTTAATTTTAAATATTTATATTCAAATACATGTTGGTCCATCCTAAGGTACTTTCCTTCTGTCTTGATTTTGTTTATTTCAGTATAAAGATTTTATGCCAAATCAAAAAAATTATAGTTGTTTCAACACTAAATTTTGAATTAGATGGAAAATCTTTTGAATTCATGGAAATGTACAGTGTGAGAATAATTCCCTTAAATTATGCAAAAATCGAAGGCAATAAATTGATACCTCGATCCCCTACCAAATAAAATAGAGTAATTTTCCTCCAAAGAAAATCAAGATTTATCAATCCATTGAAACAACTACCAAAATTTAGGTTAATATACTTATAAACCTTGAGATCAACGAAATGAAACCTTTATTTCCACATAAAAGATTAATCAACGATTTAACGCTAAAATAAGACATTACTCACTAGGTTGAGATAATTTGGCATTCTAGAAAGGCAAAGTGGGAATCCACTAACCAAGGACTATTGCACTACCATCTTCTTCTACCCAACTCCCATTTGCAACCTTCCATAACTTATTTTCCACAACTTTTCAAAGCTTCTCAATGCTTCCATATGTCAATCTGATTTAGTTGGCATATGGATATAGATAAGATAGTCTCTCTTGTGAATGATTTTCAAAGCCTGATTCTCTCCCTTGGAAGTGCCCACTAGTAGCCCCCTTAGTAGCAAGATCTACATCGACAAGCACTCAACCTAGAATCCCATAAACGACATGGAATTTAGCCACTTGGGTTCCACTCCCCATTCTAGACCATAAGACTAAGCAAGCAAAACAAACTTCACAACAACAACAAAGAAATACACTATCCCCACTCTTCTTATGACCCACCTTTGAATGAAATTTTAGGATAGTGTTTGTGAGTCTAAAATCTTATTCTTTTTTAGATGCATTTGAGTTGAAGCTCACCCTCAAGGAAATTAGAGATTATCACAGTTTAGTGTGTTAGATCTTAGTATAAACAAGTTAATGAGAACATATACCATAGACTGACCATAGATTGGTTTGTGCATTCTAAAGCAAAGTAACAACTTGTCAGTTGAGAAGAGGAATGATATTGACTTAATTTATGGTTTTACATTAACAAAAGGGTTTAGATGAATGATTTAACTAATTAAACTAACCTTTCATATTAATTAAACTAAATTTTAAACTTATCTATAGAATGACCTTTAAAAATTAATAATATAAAATTAAATTAAATTAATAATTTGATATTAATAAACACAATGATCAAATTCATCAACAACCATCTAAATTCTGAAAATTTGAGATGTTGGAGATAACAACTAATACGCATCTTCATCCTAGATATGAAAATTAATAAGACAAACCGCTAAAGCATGAGATTAGGAATTTTGTTTCACCTAAACTATCTCCTTATTTCATTTTTTTATTTTTTTTAAGATGCGTATCTAGAAGTCACTTTCAATTGCTTCACATTATTAGATATTTTAATAACATTAACAATTATGCATTTTCTCATTAATTAAAGAAATTCATTGATATCTGTGGATTTGTATGAAATTAATATAACATTATAATTTGTTACCTAGACGTATCAATTAAAAATATAATTTATATTTATCCAATATGATTTGTTCGAAAATAATGGATGAGAACAACAATTAAATAACCAAAATGAGGTTTATCTCACGAATTTATAATTAAAGTAAAACCCTATAAATTTTATATTATGTTATTCAACGGTGAAGTATCTCATGAATTTATAATTAAAGTAAAATTTTATAAATTTATATTTTAAAATTAATTTTTTAATTAATAAAGTCTTAAATATTTATATTTCTAGATTGAAGATACTTTTTCGGAAGACCAACGACTTTCTTGCTTGGTCAATTTCTTCGTTTGACATTGAACATTTACATAGAATTAGTATACATCATTGTCAGTCAACGCCGGGGGCGATTCACCATGGCTAGTCAACATCTCCGAAAAAGAAAATGCAAGCGGGATGCGTATGGGACAATACCTACCACGTAGATTTTCTAAGTCACGTGTTATTCACGTTGAAATATACAATGTGTGGGGTGATTATAATTGAAATACAATTTGTAAAAGGTTTTCAAATAATTGTTGCTTTAAGAGGTGCTCTAGTATAAAAGAGATGTTGTAAAACGAAACAATTATAATACACAATTTGAGGAAAGGTTAAAGGTTTGCACTATAGAATTTTTTTAAATATTCATCAACCATAAGATAACAATTATCAGGGGATTTTGCCAGGGTCTCACACCACTTTCTAGTGTTCTTCTTTGACTTCCCATCACCCTTCTTAGCTAGTGGCTTGGACTCGTTTTTTTGAGATTGACTCTCCTTGCTTTGTCTTTCATTAGGGTTGTCTTTGTCATGCTTTTGTTGTGGCATATTTGTTCGAACTCCTACTTACTCTGCTACTTGAATTTCTACTCGATTTTGATTTCATATCGATAAGCAACCCATAGTGATGAGATGTCCAAGAAATAGACATCTATGTTTGGATTTACCTGTGTATTCCATTGCGGTACTTCAGAACCAGGTGCCACTCAGAGTCTCTGATACTCAACTTTGAGCATAAGGTATGGAAGATATTAGTGTACTCTAGCATCGATTGGTCTCTTTCTTGATGCAAAGTCGTCCATCTCATACACTAGTCATCATAGCTTCCAACATGGTAGAACTCCTCCTTGAGAGCATCCATAAAGGCTTCCCAGGTGGGTTCCCTTCCGAGCGGCATAGATTTATACATGGTGTACCCTTTCCCAGTAACCTTCCCACCAAGCTCTAACATGGGGAAGGGATTTAAGGAGCCCAAAGGTGATCTTTTCGTCGTTAGAAAAAATTTTGACATGGTAATAACTTTCTAGCATATTCAACCATTTTTCTAGAGCATCTGCATATATCTAGCCTTCAAATAAGGGGATATCAAAATTGGCTTGTACCTTGAAGGGCGTCGTACCTTTGAAATCACTGCTTTTCAAAGATGCCTTGGTCGTTATTGGTAGTCATTGTAGGATTTGAGAGAAGTTGTCCATCATCTCGTTCCTCTGTTACACTAAGGCTTCCTCAAGCAACATCTTGAAAGGATCTCCTGCTCTGTCATCTCTCTCTTCTTCCACCATGGGAGGTCGCTTGGGTTGGCGATATCGGTCATCCGCAAGCAAAACTAGCTCGAGACCAAACTCTCTATACCCTAACCTTGTCGGGGACATGCACTTAGAAATAACAAGGAATAAACTGCTCTGATACCATTGATCCAGATTATATTGAGAATGAAATGAGATACAAATGAAAATATAGCAGAGAACATAGAAATACAATGAAACCCAACTTCTATTAATGATTAACAGAATATTGTAGAATACAAACTAGCTAGAATGGTGGTAACTTATCCATGAAGAGAAAGAGATGTTGGCTACGCTAATTTGCAATAAGCATTACATCACACTCCATTACATGCTCAAATGACCTCCTTCACCTTGATTATATATGAGAGACCGAGAGGAGAATAATTCCCACATGATGGATGTTGGATAAAGTGATCTAAGTTTACAAAATGCCATAGGCATGTAAAACACTAGGACTTTCCGGGAGGTCACTAATCCTAGTACTACTGTAGCCCAAGCCCGCTTAACTGTGGAGTTTTGATAGGATACGTTGCATTAACATTGTAGGCATATACATAATACCATTGAGCAATCATTACATGATGGTTGTAATTAACAAATGGAGATGGAATTACATTACATTCGCCATCAAAAGGGTGAATATCATGGTTTATCAAAACAACAGGGTCGAAATATTGATTTACTAGAAAAGGTGGATGACCACCGAGATCCACCTGGATCAGATGTACTTATGTCTCACCACTTGACTCCAAATCCTTTTCCTTTGAATAAGCCTCCAAGCACTTTTTGCTACTAATGCCTTAGAAAAACGGGAAATATTTTTTGTAAACCACATCCTCCTAAACCTTTTGGAACAACTATCCATTTCCAATTTACTATTGGAATCCCCTTCTTTTCTCTACAACCTGACTAAATAAATCTACATTTATTCTTCTAAGCACTTCCATCACACCTTCTGTAATGAAAGACAATGACATCCAATAAATAGGAATTGTTTCTAGAACAACTTTAACCAACACAAGTCTATCCACCTCTTGATAACCAATAGTTACACCAACCATTTAATCTATTTTCCACCTTTGAAATCGGTAAAATCCATTATTTTACCCATCCTCCATCTCGATTTGATGATATGGGAACAATTGAGAGATGCAAACCTTGTCTTCTTTAGAGAAACCCACAAAATATATAAAAGGCTTCTCAATATTTATTTACATACATGTAGCAATGTAGTACAAAATCGTAATTTCCTTTAGTCTAACAACATCCCTCCTAGATCCATTGCAAAATATCAAAATGTCATATACAAATAAAAGGTTAGATAAAGAACATAAATTGGCAATTTTTATGCCTTTGAAGTTTTTAAAACTCTTAGCTTCCTTCAAATCCCTACTCAGGCCTTCGACCACAATAAAAAAAGGATGGGGAAAAAGGTCATCCCTACCTTAACCCATTTTTCCGCTTAAAGATGTATGTGATTGACTCATTTATCAATACAGAAAAAGAAACTGAAATGACACAATTCATTACTCAATTCACAAAAGAGACACATAAGCTTATATGAATGAGTATTAGTCTCAGATACAGCCACACCTTGTCATAACCTTTGGATAAGTCAACTTTTACCACCATTTCTTTTAGATTCTTAACTTTTATAGTATGTGGACATTCTTGGGCTGTCTGAAATGCCTCATGAATTTTTCTTCCTTCCAAAAATCCATATTGTTCATTGGAGATATTGTTAGCAACATTTTTACCCTTCTAGCAATTATCTTTGAAAATGTAGTTAAAAGAGAAATAGGACTATATTTTTCAAAAGAGGTAGGATTATATGCTTTTGGTATTAATGCTAAAAAGGTGGCATTATAAGCTTATAGAATCTTCCTAAATAACCTTGATTCTTTAGTGACCCCCCTCGAATGTTCTTCAATAATATCAGAAAAACCCAGGAAAAGCTCCACTAATAAATCATCTGATCCGGGACCTTTATCTTTTTGAAAACTATGCAGAGCAGTCAACAATTACTCCCTTCCTACCTCCTCCATTACGCTTTGGTTTTATTCAATATTTACAAAACTAGGAAAGAAAGATGTTATTTTGACTCCCTTTGGAGTTGTATCTCTACCATCAACCTTATAAATATGCTCAAAATGTTCTACTCCAACCTTGGAAATATCCTTAAACTAGTAGCCACCCAACCATCAATATTCTTAATCCTCCAAATAATATTAATGTTTTTCCTATAATTGGCATATTGGTGAAAAAAGTTAGTGTTTTCATCTCCAAAATGAAGACACATAGGTTTACTTTTTAATTTCCAGGGTACTTCCTTGTCAAGTAATAATTTTCTTTTTTTTCTTCCAAGGAATTGGCTTCTACTTTTGATTCCTCTAAATGGAATCCAAAACCATAACTATTATAAAACTCCTCCAGTTTTGCATCCACTTCTCTAAGGCTCTTTGATCCCTTTCCTTTTTTCACAAGACACCACTTAATAGAATAATGCTTAACCTTTTTTAGGTTTTGTTCAAGTTGAATAGAAACATGTACCCTTAATGAACCACCAAAAAGAGCCCAAATATCTTTAACCTTCTTGACATATTCTTCCTTCCTCGATCACCCTAGATTAAATTTAAATGGAATTTGGTGTTTTCTCTCAACTAGATGCAATTCAAGCAAAACTGGGAGGTGTTTTGAGTCCCCCCCCCCAAAAAAAAATAAAAAAATGGACCCATTACCTAATTATTACATGATCATTAAGTCAAGGCTCAAACAATAAAAATATATCCAACCTTTTAGTTATTCTCTCTTCACGTGTTCTTTTATTCCTCCATGTAGGAGTTAATTTTGTAGGCTCAATATCAACCAACCTTCAGTCCTCTAAATTCCTCAAGAAATAGTCTAAGAAGGAGTCAATCTGCTCTTCTAGACTCCAAATATTTGAAACCCCAAATGAGAAATTTAGGCCCCCCTAATGATTTTAAGCCCTTGGTTCATCCATACCTATCTAAACACCTTGTCCCAATAAGAAACTATATCAATGTAAGGTGAATAAATGTCCAATAAAATTATCTTCCTCCCTAAATCTTAGGAATATAAAATAGTACCTAAAACTAAAGAAAAAGACTAACAATTAGTGTAGGCTAGGGTTCTTTCCCCCCAACTAGAAATATGCCCTCTAGACCTGCCCCTAGAATCAATGAACATAAAATAAAATCCCCCTAATGTTTTTTCCAATTCAGAGACAACTCACCCCCTCCTCTCCCCTTAGATATAATTTCTTGCATAAGAACCACATAAGGACTGTGATTTTCTACTACCCTTTTTAGAGCTAGCTTTTTGGAGGGGCTAGCCAATCCCCTACAATTTTGGGTTAATAAAATCATGTATTACCCTCCACAAAGGTATTGGTTTCTCTAAGAACACCTTCCAAATAAATATGCTTGCTTGTCAAGATCTCACTATATGATTTTTTTTTCTAAGCCAAAGGAATATAGGATTTCCTTCTTCTCACATTACATTGACCCTTTTTCATCAATTTGTCCTAGTCCTCCTTCAAAAAACTATCCCCCTTCTTTCCTATTTCATATATTATACCTACAATCTTGCTCCTTATCATCCTCAATAGATAACAAAAGATCCTCCTTATCATCACTTAGACTGATAGAATAATATAAGAGGGGAGGGTTACCCTGGAATATTCCCTAAAACATCAGGAAGATTTCTTAGGGGGGATTGTTTCTTATCCCCAATCCTAGATAACCCCTTTAAAAAGTCACTCGTCTACCAAACACCTATAGATCCAACAAAATTATTTGATGAAGTCCCAAACACTAAATTTCAATTAGGAGGGGAAACCAATTTAAGGGTATCCAAGTTCTTAAGGTGCTTACAAGAATCAGATGGTGATGTTCCATAGGCAGGTAGCTCATTCAATTTTGTTGAATGTAGAGTCTAAGGTGATTCCTTGTGAGCAAGGATAACACACTCCAAGGAATTCCTTATGGAATTCTACACCAAACCAACCTTTTGCACCTCTTCTCTCTGCTTGACTTGAGGAGAATGTTCCTATTCGATGGCTAAAACTTTTGGAAAAAGGTACATCTTGAAATTAGAAGCAACATAAGTTTTATCTAACCTTGTTCCCTTTCTAACCCACTTTTTTTTCCAGTGGTGGAGACTACAATCCATTGTCAAATCGTTGTAGGAATGGTGTGGGGAGCATCTAAATGTAACTCTTGCATCATATGGAATCTATTCAAACTCAACATCGCCCTTATTCATAATCATACTTTCGACAAGACCTTCCTTCATGTCAAAACTCATCAATATATGAGAAATGGCCATTGAACCAGTGTCATGAAATGAGAAGTTGTCTAATGGTAATGATTGAGTGCATTTGCAGGGGTGGTAGGTGCAGGGGGGATCATATGTATGAGCGGAACGAGTTCAAATTGACACCATTTATCCCTGGGGTGATCCATATGTATGAGCGGAACGAACTAACTAACAGAATGAATACAATAACACAGAGATACAGAGACCAATAATAGATATCCAGTTAACAATAACTTCTATTGAATAAATGAAAAACACTGAAATTGTAAAACTGTAGAACTGAAAACAACTTGCTTGAATGGTGGTAGCTATCTCTGAGAAGAGATGTGGCTGCTATGCACATCCGTCTAAGCAGAATGATTACAATGAAGCTCCAGAGGTCTTTTTAACATTACTCATGAATGCCAAAACCCTAGACATCCAAAAACCTAACCCTAGGAGGTGAAACGTCAAAAGTTATGTGGGCCTTTTTGGGTAAGTTGGTACCTCAACTTCCCGGGGTCGTAACTTTTGCATATGACCTCCGTTTTAGCCCTGTGATAGCCTGTTGGAAAGGTCTTTTCGAGAAATACAAATTATGTCGTCAAACTCTAACTTCGTCTATAGTTCGACTGTGGAAAGTCAAAAAAAATTTGTTTAGGGCCTCAAAACAGCCCTAAAAGTACAGAAAGATGTGCTAACATGAAAACTTACAAAATAAGCCAGTTGGATTAGGTGGGCGACCACCAATATCCACCTAGAAGATGTTTAGGGATTCAAACAACCCTGAAAGTGTAGAACCCACAATTACAAAGAAGTACAGAAGAACGTGATGAACTAACAACTATCAAGAGGATCCAGTTGGAATAGGTGGTTGGCCACCAATATCCACCTAGATTAGTGCTCCCCCCTTAGGAATCAATAGTGTCCATTGTGTTGATTTCCCCCATCAGGTGAGGAAAATTCTGCTGAATTTTGCCCCGTGTGAGCCATTTTCCTTGGTGTAGGAGCTACCCTGCCTTGACAACCCAATAAATTTGGATCCTATTCTGGCAAGTTCCCTTGACCTATGTGTCTCCTATATGATCAATGGATGCATGTTCCATGCAATTAGGGTTGATCTCTGTTGGTGTCAGTTGTTCTGTGATCTTTGAAGTGTCCAATAGTGGTGGAAAATATGGCTGAAGGAGGTCCACATTGAACATTGGGTGCAAGCCAAGGAAGAGTGGAGTGTTGAGCTCAAAATAATTGCTACCCACATCCTTGGTGATAGTTTAATGCACATACCGCAGTGGGCAGAGCTTTCGATGGGGCCTTATAAGGCGCTCTTTCTGCAAATGTAACCAGACCTAGTCTCCCACCTGAAATTGGTGCGGTACCATGTGTTGATCATGGCGCTACTTGTACTTAGCATTGGCTTCCTGCAAAATCTCATGGACCTGTTGACGGATGTGCTGAATCCACTCAATGAATCTGGTGTCTTTGTCGGCCTCAGACTGAATATGGGAATATTATGCATGTGTGGTTGCAAGAGGTAGTGAAACATCAATGGGACCCAAGGGTTGGAATTCCAGCCCCACCTAAAATGGGATGTGGCCAATGGAGCTATGAAGAGCCTTGTTGTAGCTATGTTGAACATAGGGAAGACTCTCATCCCATGTACATGGATGCTCAGAGTTGTATATGCATAGGATGTGCACAGTCATCCGATTAACGACCTATGTGTGGTCGTTGGTTTGGGGGTGGATTTAGTGAGCTTGGTGTCCAACAGTGACTAGAGACTCGACCAAAATGTGTTGAGGAACCTATTGTCTCGATCGAAGATGATGGTCTGTGGTATCCCAAAATGGACCCACACGCATTCGAAGACGACCTTGGTATTATCTGCCACTACGATACTCTTCTTGCAGGATGTGAGGATGGTCATCTTCGAAAATCGATCAACTACCACAAATACACAATCATTTCCATGCTTGGTGGATGGAAGGCTAGACATGTAATCCATCGAGATGGATTCCCAAGGACTCTCGGGAGTAGAAAGAGGGGTCTATAAGCCTTGCTTCTTGATGGTTGGCTTGGAAATGGCACAAGAAGTGCAAGATATGATATACTTGTTGACGTCATGTCGAATTTTTGGCCAATAAAAATGTTTCTGTAGAATGGCCATAGTTTTCTCCATGCCAAAATGTCCTACCATCCGACTGTAGTGAGCCTCCCAAATCATCTTTGCACACTCTCTTGCAGGAACACAGGGATGGCCCAGATGGCATAACAGTTTGTCCTGAATATGAAAATCAGTGACATTCACGCATGCACCCAAGAGCTTATAGGTGGTGGCGAAGTTTAGATCTTGTTGATAAAGTTGGGGCCACTCAGATGCCTCATGTCCATATGAATGGAGCATGGTGATGAGTCCAGTCATGGGAGGTCGACTGAGTTAGTCAACAACACAATTTGTGCTCCTTGTCTTATACTTGATGTTGAGATGGAAGTGTTGCAGGCAGGTGGACCACTTTTGATGGCGATCGTTCTGCAACTTCCCCTATGTATGTATGAACTACAAAGGCTTGTGATAAGTGTGGATGATTGTCTCCTTTCCTAGAATGTAATGTTTCCATTGATTACATGCTTGTACAACTGAATACATTTCCTTGTCATAGGTGGGGTATTTTTGGACAATATCTGAGAGTTTCTCACTATGGTATGCTACTGGATGACCGTGTTGAGTGAGAACTGCACCTACAACATAGTCGGATCCATCAGTCTCAATCTCAAACAATTTTTGCAGATCGGGAAAGGAGAGTACTGGAGCTGAGCACAAGCGATGATTCATATAATCAAATGCTCGTTGTTGTTCCTTCCCCCACACAAAATTTTCCCTGCCACCACCCTTGGTCACTTGGTTGAGGGCCCATGCAATATGGAAGAATCCCAACACAAACCGTCGGTAGAAGTTGACCAGTCCCAAGAAGCTCTGACGCTCGATTAGTGTGGTCGAGGCTAGCCAGTCACAGATGACTTGCATCTTAGCTGGATCAACATGTACCCCATGCTCATCAACAATGTAGCCCAAGTATTGGACTCTGTTTATGTCGAAGGATCATTTTTCCAAGTTGGCATATAGCTTGTGTTTCCGCAGAGTTTTCAAAACCTGTTGAATATGTTACATGTACTCCTCCCAAGTTCTGTTGAAGATGAGGATGTCATCCAAATATACCACCAAAAAAAAGTTGGTGAAGGGTCTCGATACATCATCCATCAACCTCATGAAAGTGGTGGGTGCATTTGTTAAGCCAAAGGGCATGACCATCCATTCGAAGAGATCTTGTTTATATTTGAAAGTTGTCTTCCATACATTAGTTGGTTCGATGGGAACCTAGTGGTATCCAAACTTTAGGTCAATTTTGCTGAAGAAATTTTCCCCCTTGAGATGGTCAAGAAGGTCATCAATTATGGGAATTAGGTACCATTTCCTCACTGTGATTTTGTTTAATGATCTGTAATCAATGCAAAGCCTTCAAGTCCCGTCTTTCTTCTGCACCAGTACAATCAAGCTTCCGCAAGGGGAGGAGATGGGTTTGATGTGCCCCTTTTGAAGTAGCTCTTGGATCTGATGCTTTATTTTGTCATTTTCCATCAGCGAGCGACGATAGATTGGTCCATTAGGCATAGGTGCACTAGGGGTTATATCAATTGGATGCTTGACTTGGAAGTGCATCAGTACCCTAGTGGGTGAGGAGAAGATGTATTTGTTCTCTTCCACGATCATGTCCACTTTATTATGTTGCAAATAGAGGCTTTGTGTAGAGGCCACATATGTGGAGACAACCTTCTGCATACTGTGAGCCCGGATCACAAAGAAGATAAACTTTTCGGTCTGTGAAATGACCTTATTGCATTTCTTAGCAGAGATTAAAGAAATAGTGGTAGGCGATGCTACCTCTGGTATCTTATACAATTGTCCACCTAGAGTAATAATAACACTACGGGGTCTAGACTCATACACATCATGTCACTTCCACAAATATGGTTGTCCTAAAATAAAACCACAAACTTCAATGGGAACAATATCACACAATACCTCATCTTTGAAAGGCTTGATGCCATAAGGCAATCGGCACTGTTGGCTAACAGATAGATCTCTTCCTTGGTGAATCCAACCGATGGTGTAGGGATGCGGGTACGGTGTCGTCGGCAGGTCCAGCCACTTGACGACCTTTTCTAAGATCAAGTTCTTCTTACTTCCACTATCGAAAATGAAATGAAGCAGAGCCCCCTTTACCCAAATCTATGAGTGATATAGGTGCTCCCCTTCCTCTGGTTCTTCTGGTTCACTTGGTTGGACTTTAGTGGTCACGACAGTGGCACTGGGTTCAACATTGATAATCTACTTCCCTACTTTTGGATTTGATTCAGAGTCATAATTAGCCTCTGACTTGGAATCTTTCAGCTCAACCACGAGTGACTACTTGGAGTGGCATTCTTCGGTGTTGTGCCAAGTGATTTTATGGTATTCACACCATTTTCCTGTGTCCTTCTTCGACTTCTCATTACCCTTCTTGTGTTACAGCTTGGACTAGTTTTCCTGAGAGTGGCCATATTTTCTCTATCCCTTGTTGTGTGGGTTGGGACCACCTTTGCCCTGCTTCGACTGTGAGGAGTTTGCAGATCCAAATTGTCGCCTCTTCTGCTTAAATTTCTACTCAATCTTGATAACATATCTATAAGTCGTACCCAAGGATGTGATGTCCAGGAACTCCATTTATGTTTGAATGTATCTATGCAAACAATCGTGGTGTTTGAGCACCAGATGTTGGTTAGATTCTTTGATACCTAGTTTGGCGGCAGGGTATGGAAAATATTGGTGAAATATGGTACTGTCTGGTCCCTTTCCTGACATAGGGTGGTCCATCTTGTGTATTGGTCCTCATAGCTTCCAACAGGGTAGTATTGTTCTTTAATGACATCCCTGAAGGAATCCCATATGGGGAATACCACAATCATTGTACATTCCTTTATGGCCCTTTGCTCAGAGTAAGTATCCCACCAGTCCTTAACATGGGAGACAACCTTGAGGAGTGCAAAAGTAATATTTTCCCTATCGGAAAAATTGTGGACCGAAAAATACCCTTCAAGAAGATTCAACCATTTATCTACAACATTCGCATCTATCAGTTCTTCAAATAATGGAATATCAAAATTTGCATGTACCTTCAAGGGGGTTGCATGGCTTCTTGATGAAGATGCTTCTCCTACGGACAACCACTGAAGGATTTGTGAAAAGTTGTCCATCATTTCGTTCCTTTGTCGCACAAGGGCTTCCTCGAGCAACATTTTGAAAGGATCTCCCACTCCATCATCTTTATTTTTGTCCCCCATGGGTTGTTTTCGAGCTCGGCACAGTTGATCTTGCAAAGGTTCAACTGGTTCGAGTCCCAACTTCTTGTACCCAGATCTTGTTGGGGACATGCACAAAGAAAAATAAATGAAGAGTAGATTGCTTTGATACCACTGATATGGATTTATGAGCATAACAAACTAACTAATAGACTGAATACAATAACACAGAGATACAGAGAACAACAATAGATATCCAATGAACAATAACTTCTATTGAATAAATGAAATAGGCTAAAACTGTAAACTGCATAATTGAAAACAACTTGCTCGAATGGTGGTAGTTATCTCTAAGAAGAGATGTGGTTGCTACACGCATCCGTCTAAGAAGAATGATTACAATGAGGCTCCATAGGATTTTTTAACATTACTCATGAATTCCAAAACCATAGAAATCCAAAAACCTAACCCTAGGAGGTGAAACGCCAAAAGTTATGTGGGCCTCATTAGGTAATTTGGTACCTCAACTTCTCGTGGTCATAATTTTTGCATGCGACCTCTGTTTTAGGCATGTGATATCCCATTAGAAATGTGTTTTCGAGAAATATAGAAATGTGTTTTCGAGAAATATACATTATGTCGTCAAACTCTAAATCCATCTACATTTTGACCGTGGCAAGCCAAAAAAACATTGTTTAGGGCCCCAAAATGGCCCTGGAAGTACAAAAATATGTGTTGACATGAAAAGTTCCAAAATAAGCCAGTTGGATTAGTTGGGTAGCCACCAATCTCCACTTGTAATATGTGTAGGGATTCAAATAGCCCTGAAAGTGTAGAACCCACAATTACAAAGAAGTACAAAGGAACATATTGAACTAACAATTTTCAAGAGGAGCTAGTTGGAATAGGTGGGTGGCCACCAATATCCACCTGGATCATGGGGTCTCAGAACCTTAACCAAAAATGAAGTAGAGGATTATGCTCTCTTCATGGGCATCAACTTGGTTGTCCCCAAACACATTAAAAATCTCATTATTTGTGGTGGCTCTATGTTAGTAATAAGAGCTATAAACCACAAGAATATCATCGGAGGCAGTGTATTCAAAGGTGTTATGTCACACATCTTAGATACACTTCAAAAGTTTGACAATACAACCCTCTATCACATAAAACGTGATCTCAATTCGAAGGTGGATAAGCAAGCTAAGATTGGACTTAGGATAAACAAAGGTTACATGTTAATACAAGGTGAATTAAGGCTCCACCATATTCCTTAATTACGGTTATGTTTCCAATTAAATGAAAGGACATTTCATGTTGCATCCAGGTCAAGTCGAAGCCCACACAATCTATATCGAGTTATTTCTCTCATAACTTGACAGCGTGTGCAATCTGGCTTATAACACAGAGAGCAATGGGGAGTTTCTTTGCTACAATTTTCAAAGCTCGGTGGATCAAACAATAATTCCACTCAGCAACCGATGAAGACTCTCTCATATAGTAGGCACATCACCCTGACATTCGTCACCTAGTCACAAGGTACCTCCATATACTTCATGAGTTCTCTAATTCCATTTTTTTCATGTTGATTGTGCACCCTTTTGAAATTGGTTGTGTGTGGACTCTATTAGAATTTTATCTTATTCAATGGTATTTTTCCTATTATCGAACCCCCGAATTTAGAGTAAGGGCTTTCTACCCCCACCTTGAATTTTATTTCCATAGTGCCTCAGTTTCCCTCTCAGTTTTTGGAAGTTTGTATGGTATTTTCGGAGTCACAATTCGCCAAACTCCAAAGTCTTGAGGTCACATCTAGAAAATTTGGGGCCCTCTCAAGGCCCTCTCCTATGTTCCCTTTCCTTCCCTTGAGCATCCTACCATCCTCGCCTGCTCATTTCCCTCCCCTTTCAAACTCTGATCTTGTCCCAAGAGCAACTATAGCCAGCTTTGCAGTGTTTTTTTCCTAATTCCCCTTGATAACTAGCATCTCCTTAATCCTATCACTCAGACCTCCTCCTCTATGCTCAGTTTCTCTTTGAATCTGCTCTCTCCTTCTGGGGAGTTCGTCCTGAGCCCTCTAGCCAATTGTTTCCTGAATTTTAAGCTTCCAAAAAACAACCTTGTGGATTTGGGAATCTATAGCACAATGGAACCAAATTGGCATGAGGTGAAAAGTATTTTGAAAAAGTATGAGGACTTTATTGATTGTATTAGAAATCAATTTGGAGAAACCATGAGCAGGTTAAGTAACATGGAAAACCTGGGTTCAATACTTTTAAACAAAACTTATATTTTAAGCAAAGTCATGAACAAAACTTGGTTCTAGAACATACATTGTCTATTCGCATACATAGAATGGAGAGAATCGAACAAGAAATAAGAAAAAATCGTGAAAGGGAGATTGAAAGACACAAAGTTTGTGAGTTAGAACTGAATGTGGCTTCACTACTTCAAAGGTTTGATAATCTTGAATAGGAATGTGACTTCTACAGAGCTCGAGCAACTCCAAAAATATCCAACTCTGGATCGATCAATCACAATACAAGGAATACTCAGATAGGTCAATTAGGAGCAGAACAAGAAGAACAAGAAGCAGAACCTATGGATATAGAGGACAATGCTTAGAGTCATGCATAAATGCAGGATGAACCAACCAATACTACAACAAATTGAAGTTTTTGACATGCATTTTGATATTAGGAAAATTGATCAGAATATATGGTAGCATGGCTACCAAAATATATATGTATAAACATGTTATATACGATAGGAAGCAAGAAGACTTGATCTCTGATTTTGAAGATTCTTTTTTTGTATATTTTTTATTATTGTTTGACTCTGACACAACCTTTTAATACAAACCCCTTTTCAGTTTCTTTTAAAAATAAATGACTGAGTGCATTCCCAATTTCTTGAAATGCTTCAGATGACCAAAATTCTATCAAAAGGCTTGGACATTTATCACAAACTAGCATTATGTCAACACTCTTGGATTTGGCATAAAAAGGCAGAGTCCATATCTTGAGAGTTAGTGGATTCAAGCCCCATTTCCAACATGAAACTAAAACCCTCTCTACATCTATTACCAAATGGAAAACAAATCCATCCAACCCCTAGAGAGGATATCAAACACTGGAGTATAACCTAAAAGGGGTTCTCAATTTGATATAATCCATTCTCTAAGAAACCTCTCCCATAATCTCCTTCCATGAAATCTACCCACAAGTTTCATTTCAAACATAGCTACAACTTTGTTCATTCCAACTTCCTCCTCAAGAACAAAATTCACTTGATCATTAAGTGATTAAAAAAAAAAAATCCTTTTGTGATTCCCACCAAACTCAATCCCTAATGAAGGGCCCACGTGAGCTACACTTTCCTCAAGAAACTAGTTACTCCCCAACTTGTGGAGTCTTAGGACTTCCAAAAAAAAAACTATAAACTCCCACCACACAAAACTTCCAAATCTAGAGAAGACCCTATAAAACCAATGTTAAAACCTTGAAAGTCACTAGAGCTAAAACCCCAAATCTCACCATATTAAGTGAACTTTGAGAGTTTTTCAGGCTCTCCAATTAAATAAAATGGGGAAAAGACTCTCTAAGCAGCGGGGTATACTTTTTTCACAATGAATATGCACTTTCCTGAAACTATTATCAAAACCAGAAGCATCACCCAAGATATTTCCACCTTGGCTTTTAATCATAGATCTAGAACCCACCACCTATGCCCTTTTAATGCTTGAGTATTTCTCATCCGATGATCCAATCAATGATATGCCAGATCCTAACTCTACACCTACAAACAAATTTTTTGCCACTTTATCCAAAATTTCAATAGTGTAAGGAATGAGAGACAGTGGAGTATGATCCACATGTCTCCTCACAATACACATGGCACTCAATTTCTCTAATGTCTATATGTGAGAGCATGAGCAGGAGGAAGATGGATCTTTCATGGTTTTTTGCCTTCAACCCTATAAACACTCATTCAAACTCATTCCATGTAATCACCATTATGAATATGGGAGACAAGGCATTAAGATGGAATTAGGTAGGTTTGCAAGGAAGAAAGAGATTACTCAAGCTAGACCTAGTTTTCTTATTATGGGGCCACTAGATGTGGATCCTCCAGTGCCATAACACCTCCAACTACCTTTCTCAATTGTTGGTTAGTAACATTCTCATTTGAGTGATATTGTTTATCGATTGTCAATGTATGTTCCTATGAATTATAGAGTCAATAATGATAGTAGTAGGGATATCCCTGCATATTTCATTTATTTTAGGAGGATCCAAATGACCTTTCCAAATCAACAAGTATTTGGGGCATGGTGGTAGCACTAGTAATCCCCATGACTTGTTGGTTTCGTCTAGAATATTGAGCATGAGAGCTAACTTTGGGAAAGAGCCTATGAAGGTGTCAAATTTTCACATGCAACTCTATGTGACTAATTTTCAGATCTGAAAATTGCTTCCTAGTGAGCTAACAGTAAACCCTAGTTGTTATCACTAAACAAATCTACACTAAAAATTATTGACTGGAAAATATATGCAACGAAAACAACAAGATTAGAGATGAATCATCAACACACATGAGACACAAATTTTCTATTTTATAACCTTGTAATTTTTAGAAATTATGAGGGAAAAATCATCCCTCCCAACCAATACAATTTCACCAAAATATGAGGACAACCTTGTCCTCCAATAATAATAATAAAAATAAGAAAACCAAACCTCAACAAATCCCTGGAAATTTCTTCTACCCACAAATTTGTTGCAGACCACTTGTACAACCTGCTAACTTCTCTCCTTTATATACAATCCTTAGGGGTCATCATATAAGCCACTCCACAAGTCAACATTAAATTAGACTTTCTTGTGGGTGTGAAGACCCAACACAAACCCACAAATCCCATCACCAAACCCATGGAGTCCCAACTTAATTCCAAAGGAGGTTTTCACCAAACAAAGGATGTAATGTGGTGCCCATGATGATTTTCACATGCCCAACACCTAGGCACATGAGCATATCTGCCCGAAGCTACAAAAATCAACAAAATGAAGATGAATAGGTCGATACAAGGTGATCGGGGTGACCAAAACCTATAGAGTAGATGGCATGTCCAATCGTGGCAATGAACTAGAAAATCGAGAGGCGGACAAATTGTATCACAAGAAAACCTCTACTCATCTCAAGGAAAAAATGGAGAGAATAGAGCAGTAGGTGAGAGAGAAAATGACTCACACACCATCAGAGAAATATGATGATAAGTTATAGTAATGGATACTAGACATTGGGTTTCAAGGTCCAAGGACACTAAATACTTCAAGCATGTTGAAATTTGCTAGCTAACCAAGACCATAGTCACTCGGGAAATGGAAGAAGTGGGCCTCAATCATAATTCCATCATGGAAAAATTGGACTCTCACCTGGAGATCATCATGGATAGAATGGACTTTTTGGATGAGATGTATGAATATCTGGTAAAGGTACTATGGGACATGGAGGTTATGGGAAAGAAACAAGACCAAATCCTTATTATCTAGGCCACAACATCTGAACCTATTGTTGAATCCCACATTTTGTTCATCAACCTAAAATTAGCCTCGAAGCCAGGGGACTAGGTGCTATGTATATTATCCTTTTCCTTTTTCACATGACAATCAACATAAACTTTTATAACATTGATAAGTTAAGTGGGAGACATTTTGTTTATGATACTCAACCTCATTTTTTGTCAAACTCTCATGGATTTAGTGATACTGTTGTTTCGTTGTTATACACAGAACCTCCATAATACTAACAAAAACATAGTTTAGATTTGATCATCATACATATTTTTAGACATATTTGGAACAACAATGTTAACATTGGTTTCTCAAGTGATAGCCTACAATAACAAACTCTATATTTTTTTTTACTATATTATAAAACTCTAACTTTAAAAAACAAATTTATCTCATGTTGATACAATGTTAAAAATTGCATACATTCATCCAAAGTAAAATTTACAAATAAAATACAAATAAGAAAATATACTATACATATATCTTTTTTAACTATATTATAAAACTCTAACTTTAAAAACCAAATTTATCTCATGTTGATACAATGTTAAAAATTGCATACATTCATCCAAAGTAGAATTTATAAATAAAATACAAATAAGAAAAATATACTATAGAAATATACCAAAATATTTTAAATATTATAATAATTCATGGAAGAGAGAGTGTTCGAGAAAAATGAATTATTCTATCCATTTATTATACTTGTCGATAGGCATGGTATATAGCTTTGAGTTAGGCTTGACTTTTTATTAGTTTATGGTTGACCATAAAATATACACCCCTTTATCCAAAGTTCTAAAAATTAATTATTTATTTTAAATTTTAAATATCATTTATGTGATATCTTATTGGTCAAAAACTTTGAAGTCTTATTGCTGTCTTCACTTCCCCCAATGTAATTGTAATAAATATTTCTTGTTTTTTTTATATATATTGTCAAAAGTTGGGGGTCCATCTTGTTAAATAAATAAATAACCCTTTCTTTTTTGGTATGGATATGCATTTTTTTTTGTTGTTCTCATTTAATAGGTACCTTTTTCCTAGACACATTTAAATAAAATAAAATAATATTTTGTAGGTAGGATTCAAATGGTTGACAATTGTACTTTTTCTTTCACAATTATTTGAGTGTTAAAGTTAAAATAAAATAATATAATATTTTGTACAATTCAAAGTTGATGACATTTGTATTTTTTTTTTCACAATTTTTTTAAGGGTTAAACTTAAATATAAGTTTTATTTTTATATTACAAATTTTGAGTGTTAACCTTAAATATAAGTTTGAGCGTTTTACAATGTATAATCTAAATGTTTTATGAAATTGAGTTTTTTTAAGATCATTCAAAATAATGTGAAGGGATATTGGTTATTTTACCTGCCGCTTGCGGTGGTATATAGTATTGGATATGCTATTGATCGTCTATTAGTTGGGGTTTGACTAAAATAGTTTTGAGCATTTTTTAAGGTATAACATTACAATTTGATTTTTTTAATTATTTTAAAACATTCTTCTAAATTGTGATTAGTTGTTCAAATGCATCTCTTATTGCCGCTGTTGTGGAAGGATCTTCAACGGCTACGGAAAGATCTTCAACGTCCTTTAATGAGATGAGGCTCAATGTCCTTTAATGAGATGACGCTTGCCTGCCATATTCAACAAATGAATTTATTATTCATCTCGACAC
>JZKD02S1928502.1:20891-46019 GCA_000966675.3 Picea glauca | reverse complement strand
TTGTCTATCTTCTTGGCCATCTGTTGAGCATTCCAGATCGACATCTTCATTGTAGCAGGTTTCTCTATTTTATGAATAAGGAAGATTTGAGATGTTTTGGCTTGTCTATCTTATTTCATATGGTTGAGGTATGTTCCATGGTTATCTCTTCATGTTATTTGTTGCATACACACATATAAACACATCTAAACAAATAGATCAACAAATTGTTTGACGAAATACCTCACTCAGAAAAAGTTTTAAAAAAGACACCAAAACAATAATGATCCTTGCATAATGGCTTGGGACCATTACAGGAACCAAATTGGAACAAGGTGAAAAGTATTTTGAAAAAGTATGAGGACTTTATTGATTGTATCAGAAATCAATTTGGAGAAACCATGAGCAGGTTAAGTAACATGGAAAACCTGGGTTCAATACTTTTAAACATAATTGATATTTTAAGCAAAGTCATGAACAAAACTTGGTTCTATAACATACATTGTCCATTCGCATACATAGAATGGAGAGAATGGAACAAGAAATAAGAAAAAATCGTGAAAGGGAGATTGAAAGACACAAAGTTTGTGAGTTAGAACTGAATGTGGCTTCACTACTTCAAAGGCTTGATAATCTTGAATAGGAATGTGACTTCTACAGAGTTCGAGCAGCTCCAAAAATATCCAACTCTGGATCGATCAATCACAATACAAGGAATACTCAGATAGGTCAATTAGGAGCAGAACAAGAAGAACAAGAAGCAGAACCTATGGATATAGAGGACAATGCTTAGAGTCATGCATAAATGCAGGATGAACCAACCAATACTACAACAAATTGAAGTTTTTGACATGCATTTTGATATTAGGAAAATTGATCAGAATATATGGCAACATGGCTACTAGAATATATATCTATAAACATGTTATATACGATAGGAAGCAAGAAGACTTGATCTCTGATTTTGAAGATTCTTTTTTTGTATATTTTTTATTGTTGTTTGACTCTGACACAACCTTTTAATACAAACCCCTTTTCAGTTTCTTTTAAAAATAAATGACTGAGTGCATTCCCAATTTCTTGAAATGCTTTAGATGACCAAAATTGTATCAAAAGGCTTGGACATTTATCACAAACTAGCTTTATGTCAACACTCTTGGATTTGGCATAAAAAGGCAGAGTCCATATCTTGAGAGTTAGTGGACTCAAGCCTCATTTCTAACATGAAACTAAAACCCTATCTACACCTATTACCAAATGGAAAAAAAATCCATCCAACCCCTAGAGAGGATATAAAACACTGGAGTATAACCTAAAACGGGTTCTCAATTTGATATAATCCATTCTCTAAGAAACCTCTCCCATAATCTCCTTCCATGAAATCTACCCACAAGTTCCATTTCAAACATAGCTACAACTTTGTTCATTCTAACTTCCTCCTCAAGAACAAAATTCACTTGATCATTATGTGATTAAAAAAAAAAATTCCTTTTGTGATTCCCACCAAACTCAATCCCTAATGAGGGGTCCACGGGAGCTACACTTTCCTCAAGCAACTAGTTACTCGCCAACTTGTGGAGTCTTAGGACTTCTAGAAAAACAATTCTAAACTCCCACCACACAAAACTTCCAAATCTAGAGAAGACCCTATAAAACCAATGTTAAAACCTTGAAAGTCACTAGAGCTAAAACCCCAAATCTCACCATATTAAGTGAACTTTGAGAGTTTTTCAGGCTATCCAATTAAATAAAATAGGGAAAAGACTCTCTAAGCAACGGGGTATACTTTTTTCACAATGAATATGCACTTTCCTGAAAATATTATCAAAACTAGAAGCATCACCCAAGATCTTTCCACCTTGGCTTTTGATCATATATCTAGAACCCACCACCTATTCCCTTTTAATGCTTGAGTATTTATCATCTGATGATCCAATCAATGAGATGCCAGATCCTAACTCTGCACCTACAAACAAATTTTTTGCCACTTTATCCAAAATTTCAATAGTGTAAGGAATGAGAGGCAAGGGAGTATGATCCACATGTCTCCTCACAATACACATGGCACTCAATTTCTCTAATGTCTATATGCAGGAGCATGAGCAGGAGGAAGATGGATCTTTCATGGTTTTTTACCTTCAACCCTATAAGCACTCATTCGAACTCATTCCATGTAATCACCATTATGAATATGGGAGACAGGGAATTAAGATGGAATTAGGTAGGTTTGCAAGGAAGAAAGAGATTACTCAATCTAGGCCTAGTTTTCTTATTATGGGGCCACTAGATGTGGATCCTCCAGTGCCACAACACCTCCAACTACCCTTCTCAATTGTTGGTTAGTAACATTCTCATTTGAGTGATACTGTTTATTTATTGTCAATGGATGTTCCTATGGATTATAGAGTCAATAATGATAGTAGTAGGGATATCCCTGCATATTTCATTTATTTTAGGAGGATCCAAATGACCTTTCCCAATCAACAAGTCTTGGGGGCATGGTGGTAGCACTAGTAATCCCCATGACTTGTTGGTTTGGTCCAGAATATTGAGCATGAGAGCTAACTTTGGGAAAGAGCCTATGAAGGTGTCAAATTTTCACATGCAACTCTAAGTGACTAATTTTCAGATATGAAAATTGCTTCCTAGTGAGCTAACAGTAAACCCTAGTTGTTATCACTAAACAACTTTACACTAAAAATTATTGACTGGAAAATATATGCAACAGAAACAACAAGATTAGAGATGAATCATCAACACACATGAGACACAAATTTTCTATTTTATAACCTTGTAATTTTTAGAAATTATGAGAGAAAAATCATCCTTCCAAACCAATACAATTTCACCAAAATATGAGGACAACCTTGTCCTCCAATAATAATAATAAAATAAGAAAACCAAACCTCAACAAATCCCTGGAAATTTCTTCTACCCACGAATTTTTTGCAGACCACTTGTACAACCTCCTGACTTCTCTCCTTTATATACAATCTTTAGGGGTCATCATAGAAGCCACTCCACAAGTCAACATTAAATTAGACTTTCTTGTGGGTGTGAAGACCCAACACAAACCCACAAATCCCATCACCAAACCCATGAAGTCCCAACTTCATTCCAAAGGAGGTTTTCACCAAACAAAGAGTGTAATGTGGTGCCCATGATGATTTCCACATGCCCAACACCTAGGCACATGAGAATATCTGCCCGAAGCTACAAAAATCAACAAAAGGAAGATGAATAGGTCGAGACAAGGTGATCGGGGTGACCAAAACCTATAGAGTAGATGGCATGTCCAATCATGGCAATGAACTAGAAAATCGAGAGGCAGTCAAATTGTATCACAAGAAAACCTCTACTCATCTCAAGGAAAAAATGGAGAGAATAGAGCAGTAGGTGAGAGAGAAAATGGCTCACACACCATCAGAGAAAATTGATGATAAGTTATAGTAATGGATACTAGACATTGGTTTTCAAGGTCCAGGGACACTAAATACTTCAAGCATGTTGAAATTTGCTAACTAACCAAGACCATAGCCACTCAGGAAATGGAAGAAGTGGGCCTCAATCATAATTCCATCATGGAAAAATTGGACTCTCACCTAGAGATCATCATGGATAAAATGGACTTTTTGGATGAGAAGTATGAATATCTGGTAAAGGTACTATGGGACATGGAGGTTATGAGAAAGAAACAAGACCAAATCCTTATTATCTAGGCCAAAACATCTGAACCTATTGTTGAATCCCACATTTTGTTCATCAACCTAAAATTAGCCTCGAAGCCAGGGGACTAGGTGCTATGTATATTATCCTTTTCCTTTTTCACATGACAATCAACATAAACTTTTATAACATTGATAAGTTAAGTGGAAGACATTTTGTTTATGATACTCAGTCTCATTTTTTGTCATACTCTCATGGATTTAGTGATACTTTTGTTTCATTATTGTACACAGAACCTCCAAAATACTAGCAAAAACATAGTTTAGATTTGATCATCATAAATATTTTTAGACATAAACATAGTTTAGATTTGATCATCATAAATATTTTTAGACATATTTGGAACAACAATGTTAACATTGGTTTCTCAAGTGATAGCCTACAATAACAAACTCTATATATTTTTTTACTATATTATAAAACTCTACTTTAAAAAACAAATTTATCTCATGTTGATACAATGTTAAAAAGTGCATACATTCATCCAAAATAAAATTTACAAATAAAATACAAATAAGAAAAATATACTATAGATATATCTTTTTAACTATATTATAGAACTCTAACTTTAAAAACCAAATTTATCTCATGTTGATACAATGTTAAAAATTGCATACATTCATCCAAAGTAGAATTTACAAATAAAATACAAATAAGAAAAATATAATATAGAAATATACCAAAATATTTTAAATATTATAATAATTCATGGAAGAGAGAAAACCAATTACACAACGAAATTATATATTTTTAATATAATGATAGAGTGTGCCCGTCAAAAATGAATTATTCTATCCATTTATTACATATTAGTGTGAAATAAAATTTTAATGTATAATGAAATTGTAATAATCATTTATAATTAAAAATGCAGTGTAAAGAAGTTAGATTCATTTATTCATTTAATTTCTATAAAACATTTGACTTTTTAGATTGTCAAATAAAATCAAGGCAACTTCAAAATTCAATTTCTATAAAAGCATTTGACCCTTTAGATTATAGAATAAAATGAAGTCAACTTCTAACTCAAAAAAGGAAACTTGAATTTGTTGTTTATGTAACTTTAAAGTTAAGTTTTTGCTTGGGATAAAATGCATCCCTAATTATTATATTATGTGTATAGAATTTTATATATTAAAATTTTGAGTTGGGAACCTACTTACTTAGTAAGTGTTGATAACAAACACAAAATTGTTTTAAAAGTTAAAAATAAGTATATCAGAATTAATTAGTTTAGGGTTAGGTTTAAATAATATTTTATATAATAAGAATTATGTTCATAGAGGGAGAATGGTTATATTTGTCTCTTAATAAAATCCATCCCTAATTATTATAGTATGTGTATAGCATTTATATATTAAAAAAGGTGAGTTGGGAACCTAGTTAGTGTTTTAAAAGTTAAAATTAAATATATCAAAATTAATTGGTTTAGAATTAGGTTTAAATAGTATTTTATATAATAAGAATTATGTTCATAGAGGGAAAATGGTTATATTTGTCTTTGGAGGGTCACCCTTCAATAGTTGATATGCATGATGAGGAGCTTGACCTATGCATGATGATGAGCTTGACCTATAGATCCATGAGAGTGAGTTAAAAAGGTAGCTCGAGAATTAGCATAGGGTGAATCATCCAATAATTCTTATAATTTCCATGGTAGTGCCAACCCATCAAAATACTTTGTACCAACATTATAATGTAAAAACCAATATATTTCATATCAGGGAAAAGGGTTATATATGTTCACAGAGGGAAAAGGGTTATTTTTGTCTTTGGAGGGTGCCCTCATCCATCAATAGTTGATATGCATGATGATGAGCTTGACCTATAGATCCATGAGAGTGAGTTGAAAAGGCAACTCGAGAATTAGCAAGGGTCGAGTTATAGGGTGCATCATCCAATAACTCTTATAACTTCCATGGTAGTGCCAACCCATCAAAATACTTTGTACCAACATTATAATGTAAAAAACAATATATTTCATATAAGGAAGTCATCATATCAGGGAGTCATCATATCAGGTAAATAATTTATGATGTTATATTTTTCTGTCATCATTTCAAGTAAATAATTTATGATGTTATATTTGTCTGAATAAAGATTCATTCTTCATTCCTGTGCTTCTAATGAGTTGGGAATTTTTTACCTTAATAACTCATTAAGCTATAATGAACTTAACAATTTGAGAAAGTTTATCTTCTAAAAAGGCAACTTTCAAGGTAATGCAAGAAGGGAGGTGTTGATTAACAAACTTGGAAACCCCAACAAGGATAGTTTGGGAAAATCACAGAATATATATTTCACGTTTTCGTTTTTCGACACAATTGGCATTTTAGCTAAGCCACACCAAGTGTTGGAGGCATTAACTTAAAGCGAAATCCTCAAGGACTAACAATCAAGAAAAGAAAAGCATTATTTGTCTCCATAAAAGGCTCCCAAATATATTTATGGGTTCATAGAACAAATATTTTTATTTTAACTAAATCCTCCATAATTAAGCCTCCATAGTTAGTGAGCCTCACATCCAAGACAAGTTTTATATGCACCCATCTATTAAAATATCAACATTGTTTCCATTCCAAGACAAGCTTTATATGCACCCATCTATTAAAATATCAACATTGTTTCCATTCCAAGACAAGCTTTATATGCACCCATCTATTAAAATATCAACATGGTTGTCATTCTTGAAGGGTACCTTGGTATAATTTCATATATCTAATCCTTCCACCACGCAATAAGTGCATATAGCCCAAGCTTAATGAAAAAATGGACTTTAATGAAAATATTGTTGGGAAGGAGTTTTTGACTTGCTAATTAATTAATCTCACTTGACAAAATTATGCCTTTAAAAAAATCAGTGTAAGAAAAATATTATTTAGTGAAGGTTCTAGTGTTATAAGAATGATTAAAATTTTCAAGAAAACCTTTGTTAATGAGTTAATGAGTGTGGAGATTTTTGCATAGGTTTTACTAGAGGCATGTCAATTGGGTATAGCTCAAGTGGCTATGAGGAAAAGTTGTTACTCTCCCCAACCAAATTCAATCCCAAATTTGTGACATGTTAGCTCTTAGTGAGCTAATTGTTAATGGGCTATATATAGCATGCCCATGAGTCTTTGAACTAGCATTGTGCCTTGAAGAATCTAGGGTTTACCCTAGGTACCATCCTCAAAATGAGGGGAAGTGCCTATGAGGTTTCCTTGGGATATGTTACCTAGAAAAATAAAATTTTCTAGCAAAGGGTTTTGGATGGTAGGAAAAGGTTTGAATGTATGTTTCTTTATTTATATGTTGCAAGGCCACAAGCATATCAGTGCTCTAAGGCCATATGAGCACCTAATGCTCTAAAACCAAATTAGAGTACTAGTGCTCTACGACTATTGGAGCAGTGATGCTTCAAGATCAAAGTGGAGCACCAATGCTTCCAAACAGGAAAAAGTTAGGGGTTATATATCGTCCATAGGCTAATTTTCCATACTTTTTCGAAGAAAAAAAAGATTCGCTAATTTCCACTTTTTCTAAAAGTGATTTGCCCAAATACTATAGAATAAAATTATTTTTTCTTAAAAATATCCCAACTTTTATAGAAAATATATAAAATCCTTAGAAAATTGAATATTTAAAAAAAAAAATACTGCCAAACATTTTATAGTTTTCATATTAAAGACTAGAAGATTCACTAAGGTTTCTACATTCTGAGATAAATTTTCATCCTCAAAATTATCCTTATTCTCAAACCAAAGTGAAGCATTGATGGTGGTGTTCCAAGACCACGGTAATGTATCGGTGCTCAAAGTCCACTTATGTAGTGGTATTGATGCATAAAGACCAAAGTGGAGCATCAATGCTCCAAGATGAGATAAGAGCATTGTTATTCTAATGCTAAAATCAAGCACTAGTGATATCAAATAATAAATAAATTATTGATTTATTATTAAAAAAATACTTAATTACTACTTACTTATTTTTAATCATTTTTACAACTTTACTTTATATTTAATAATTTTTATAACTACTTAATATTTTTGATTGAATTTAATAAATACATGATTATTAAAATGTATTGATAGCATAAATTTTCTTTTGAATATTTCATGTGTTAATTCTTACCCTTTTTTATTATTAAAGAATCTCTGACTTAAAACTTGAAAATACTTATAGGATATTAAATGAAAATATAATTTTTAAATTAATAAGTATACGAAATAAGATATTATAAATAAAGAGAGGGATAGTACTATGAAAATGTGCAATATCTAATATTGAAATGTTCAATTTTACAGTATAATAAGAATAATGAAATCATCTATACAAAATAATGATGAGTGTCAAACCACTCAATCCAATTAATGAATGAACGGATATATTATAATTACAAAACCTTTCAATTGTTACATGCAAATTGTTTAATGAAAATTCTCCAAAACCATACATTTACTAGAGGTAATATGACCAATGTGAAGAATTAGTTTTCCCATACCAAAGAAGAGAACCGGTAGCTCTAATGCCCCAAAACAAAGATGGAACATTGATTCTCCCATACGACAGTAAAGCATCAGTGCTCCTTGACAAAAGAGGAGAATTGATGCTTCAAGAACACAGGAGAAGAATGTTGTGTAGATCATAGAAACCTCGTAAGCCTGTAAATAAAGCGATGTGAAACCCATTTGGACAAACATCTATAATACAAAAAAAAATGTGCTCCTTTCTTGTTTGAGCTTGCCCCTTATTGACTAGCCATATTCATTAAAATAAAACCTAAAAAAATCCACCATTAATCAAACAAATAAAAGCAAAATCCTCAAATCAATCCCCAAAATTAACAAAACCAACTAAAAAAATGAGAAACAATAGTGAAATGGAAAATAACATAAATAAATTCAATAATGGAAAAAATGAAATAATAAAGAGGGGGAAAGCTACATGGTACTATACTCATGGATATTCGTATCTCATCCTCTTCTGCATGTAGAACACCTCCTCTTCCTCTTCTCTCACGTGAAATGTAGAAATAAAGCATACCCTTGATTTTTCTTCTTAAAAGGTGCTTTGGTATAATTCCACCTCTAATGTTTACACCATGCAACTACTGCATGTAGCCGAAAATTAAAGAAGATATTATATGGGAATGATATTTTACCATGATCCAAAATTAATCAATCTAAGTTGGTCAAGTGAAATTATAACTTCAAATATGGCTAGGTCTTTTAGTTCTAGGATCGAGTGTTAAAGAGGTATATGATGTTTTCAATGCCTCACCAAAATAAGAAAGTGGTAGAGAAAGACATTTTCTAATAATGTTTTACCATTAAACATCAAAACAATCGACCACCATACGGAGTGTTCACTCAATGAAATATTTGTTTTGAATGAGTCAACTTTCTAATGCAACTTAGGCTTGATGTCCTCTCAAATTTTCAAAATACTCTCACCATTTATTTCTACATGAGTTGTGGTAGTGAAGAGAGTTTCTATATTTAATGCTTTTTTGGCCTAAAGGGAAACCATAAGTTATGTAATTTCTAAGCAATATTTCTTATGTGTTTTATACATCAATTTCTTAGATAATCCATTTAACACAGAGTGTCTACACCTAAGATAATTCATTTAACACAGAGTGTCTAAAGTTATGTAATTTTTAAGCAATATTTTTTATGTGTCTTACACATCAATTTCTTAGATAATCCATTTAACACAGAGTGTCTACACCTAAGATAATCCATTTAACACAGAGTGCCTACACTTAAGTATGCATGTGAATAATCTCAATCCTTCTCTGATCTCTAAGAAGACAACCCATGTTCTAATTGACTTTATGTAAGCCTTTTTCCCATCAGAGTTGGACCAAAGAAAATTCTCGAGTAATTTTTCTAGTATTTGATAAACACTAATAGAAGGGACTTGATAAGAGGAGTAGTAGGCATCATTAGCAACAAAGAATTTGTTACAGATTTAAAACTTGGATACAAAAGTCATGGGTTTCATGATCCATTTATAAATACTCTTATCAATCATTTAAATAACCACATCCCAAAGCTCTTTGAGGAGGCTTGGGGTCTCCAAAAATTAAAATAGCTAGTCGAGTTGAAGTTGAAACCAACATTCACAAGTAAGTTAGGACAACATTTCAAGTTGAAACTACCCATACACTAGGTTTTGGATCACTAAATCCTCATTCCTATAGATTTATAGAAGATTTTAAAGAAAGATTTTGTGTTTTCTATTAATGTATGGTTTGCAAGAATGGTGAGAAAAAAATAACCAATGAAGTGGTCATTTATCATTTGCCTATCATATGGAGAGGATATCTTTCACGATCCATTATAATTTCAAATGACGTGTGATGTTTAAGAATAGTAGAAAATAATCATTAAACGGGTGCACTTTCACCAATTGGTGATCATATGAATATGAGAAAATAATTGTTTTAATGAACCTTGAGTCATCCTATTTTGAAGGAAATACCCCAAGACCTCAACAACCATGACATATAATGCAATTGGCAAGGGACAACCTTTACAATCCTACCTAAAGAGGTGAATTTCTTCAAATTTATCCCAGATAATGGATAAGCAAGATAATGCATACACAAACAAAGTTTCCACCACTTTTAAGAAATATTGACCAAACCCAAGGGCCTTGAGCATGGCCAATACAAAGGATCACTTGACTTCGAAACAATCATTTTCAAAGTATATTAGTCAACTGAGCATCTAGGCCCAACCATTGGGCTCAGTGCATTATTTCCCAAATATCTATAGCATTAATCAACCATAGATAAAACACATTTGTTCCATCTTTAGGATCTTAGGTAGAATAATCTTAATGCACAAAACTAGATATTTTGCCAAGATTTTGTATGAAACATTGAGCAATGTTATATGCCTACATTGGGTTATTAGCCCAATGTTTCCAAGTTGGGAATAAACATAACCAAGCATTTGTTGATATATTCCCCTAATGATTACTTCTAAATAGATTCCTTGTAGATGTACAATTAGGTCCAACAAAATCCCATGTAGCCTTATAGAATTCACATAGAATGTCATCAAGCCCCATTGGATATTTTTCATCATCCATTTCCATCAAATCAATTGTAATTCCATCCAAATTTGCATGGTACAACATCAAGGCATGTAGGTATTGACACCATATGATCTTCACTCATACCTGGAGATTGCAAAATAGTCTTGTGGCGATTCATAGATTCCATTTCGATATCTTCTTTCTTGACATTCAAATTTCAATGTATTTGAGGGCAGGCCTTGAAAATTGGTTTTCATAGCATATCCTTGAACTTGATCTAATATAATTTAGTTTGTAATGGAGATCCCCTTGCATGAAAAAATCATTTACTTTTAAAAATTGTGTTTTTGACCACCTAAGTTTGAAATTCTTCATTACAAGGGATGAAATAAAACCTATTTGAATTGTTCCAACTCAACCAAAGTTAATATCTTTTGGTGTTTGTGCATGATGGAGGTACTTTTCCTCTTTTAGACATGTATAAAAATGTGACTGAGTTGATAACATCTCCCTACTAGGTAAACCATCCATCACCATTTTCCTTCAATGATAGTGAGATCCAAATCATTTTAATAGAGTTCATACAACTTGGGCGGTACATGTGTGAAACATTGACTAGGAAGTGGATCTTATGAATGGATATTCTCTCCCACCAACTACAAGAAATAATGGGGTGTGGTTAAAGAGAATAATATCTCCAAGAACCTTGATTATCTCGCCTCCACTACAATAAAATATTGTATTTTTCTCTGAGAACATGGTTCATCAAATACATTCAAAACTTTAATGGAATCATTCTAAAGATTCAACCATGTGAACTAAATATTATAAGAATTATGTCTTTTGAATTTGTTGGGACCATAAAGGCTTAACCCACCTTAAGGACATTCCAAACATTGACTCCTCCATAGGGATTTGAATGAAGAGAAATCCTCATTTGTCATATTGAGTCTTAACCATGTTGAATTCCAACAAGCTAATGTGCCTTGGGTAGTTCATCAATGATCTAGGTCAAAATGACACTCTTTTTTTTGTGTCAATTAAAGCATAAATGTTGGTTAGGCTTAAAGTCTAGCATTTCAAGTTCAATATTTTCCAAACCAATTGTTGAGTTGGCACAACAACATAGGCTACAACAACTAGTGAAAATTTTGGTGAGATAAAATTTGTCACACCTCCGCAGCTACCATCTACATTGTTAGAAACATAAAAAAATATATTGTAATAAAAAAAGGTTCAATGTTGTTTTAACGAAAAAACTAGAAAAAATAAATTCTTGCAAACAAAGAATGTGCAAACTAAAAAAATTGTTTTAAATACTCCAATCCTTGGATTTTATACATGAGTCCATAAGTTTCTTGACATTCCATGATTCTACCTTCATTGGGGATTGAGAATGAGGTAATTTGGTGAAAATGGGATTCGTGAAGGTAGAATCATGGAATATCATCATCATTCAATGGTGTGGAAGGAATTTGGTGAAACTGGGATTCTCATGCTAGTATATTGTACCCATTCATCTAATGTACAAACTTGAGGATACTTCAAAAATTCCTTCACCTAGAAGATTAGATAAGGGTTCAATAACGACAGATAAGACTAGCCCCCCTATGATAAGATAAGTCTTGGGAAGGGTGAATAATCACTTTCTAATGACTAAGGTTGTGATTTTACTTGGGGTTGGCCTTGTTTCAATGGAATTTTTGGTAGGTTAGACATTAGGAGCCATCACTACTTTTCTATTCTATGAAGGATTTCATATCACTTGAACCCATCCATCACCAATGCTTGAAGGTGAGGCCTTTTTAACCTATGTTTAAGGAGTAGGTTGTTCTTGAAGAGGTGGAGAGTCATATTTTTTCACAATAAAAGGTATATTTTGTATTAGAAAATGATGTAACTGAACCATACAACCATGTGATACAAAAAGTAGAGAGGAGGACATAGCCAAATATCCAAATTGCTAACTGTTTGATTAAAAAATCCTGCTAAATCTATCCTCCCTAAGCAATCATATCATAGAATGATAGGTATGTTACCTTACAAATTGGTTAAATAAGTAAACTATGTGATAAAACATCTAATATGATGTAAATACTACTAGATTCCATGCCTAGAATGGTATTGATCTTGTATAGTCTGTTGGAATCATTGTCATTGATGTCAAAGGATTAACGATGTCATTGATGTCATATTACGACACTACAATACACTCAACAATTCCAAGATTGATTTTTATATATAGGTATACAAGTATATTAAAAAATGGGTGCATGTGACAAAGTAAAAGGTGAAATGGTGGTTTCAAACACATGGGTTTGGGGTATTTTCACATGGTTTGGGGTATTTTCATATGGTATTTGGGGTATTTTCGGGCATGGATTGGGAATTAATTATCTAATTAAGGGGTTTATCCCTTCATTAAGGGTTATGAAAAAGTATAAAAAGAGAAAGCATTGAGATGTACAAATTTCAGATGTTGGTTCGCTATAATTTCAGAGATATTCCATGTGGAAGTTAGGGTTCTTGAATGCTCTTGAAATCAGTTTCAAACAGGTCAGCTTGGCACTTTCGCTATAACTTAGTTTTTGGGATGTTTCATAAATTGAAACTCTTCTGAGATAGAGGATAGATATTGGTGTACATGTGATAAAAAAAATTAGATGTTATTTTGCTATATTTTCGAATATATTCCCTGTGGAAGTTAGGGTTCCCGAATGCTCTTGAAATCCATTTCAAACATGTCATCTTGGCACTTTCACTATAAATTATTTTATGGGATGTTTCAAACCTTGAAACTTTTTATAGATAAATGAGCGATTGTGGTGTACATGTGATACAAATTTTAGATTTTGGTTCACTATACTTTTGGAGATATGCCCCTTGGAAGTTAGGGTTCTTGAATGTTCCTGAAATCAGATTCAAACATGTCATCTTGGAACTTTCACTATAACTTATTTTTTGGGAATTGCTCAAGCCTTGAAACTTTGTAGAGATGGAGAGGAGAGCTCGGTGTAAATGTGGTACAAATTTTAGATGTTGGTTTTCTACACTTTCAAATATATGCCCTGTGAAATTTAGGGTTTTGAAATGCTCCCGAAATCAATTTCAAATAGGTCAGTTTGACATTTTCACTATAACTTCTTTTCTGGGACTCTTCAAGCTGTGAAAATTTCGGAGAATAGAGGAGACAAACATAAGTACCTCAGGTAACGATTTCATAATTACATTTTCAAAATTAGATATGTGGCATGTTGTACAAAGTCATTCTTGGGAAGAGACCCAAAAAATGAAGGTTTGAGAAATTTACCATTTCGAAATTCAAATTTTGGTCAGGCTTGGTAAAGGAAAACGTAGTGAGAAGACTTGGTGAATGCAAAAGTAGCAAGCAAATGCAGTGAAATTTTGTGCATCTCACACAAATATAATGGTGTCTCTTGCTAAGTTGGTGCTTAGTAGTGGCGATTGGTGTCTACAAAGATCTGTAAGAGATTGGTGTCTCTTGTTAAGTTGGTGCTTAGTGGTGAGGATTGGTGTTTCCAATATATTGGTGTCTAAGAATATTTGTAAGAGATTGGTGTCTCTTTCTAAGTTGGTTCTTAGCGATGGGGAGTGGTGTCCACTATCTACAGTAGATTGGTGTCTATGAATATATGTAAGAGTAGGTTGGTGCCTACCAAGATTTGTACTAGTGGGGATTGGTGTCTCCAGTAGGTTGGTTCCTACAAATATTTGTAATAGTAGGTTGGTGCCTACAATAAAGAGAATTTTCATGGTTTTCTCCTTAAACGATTTCCATGTAAATCTTGTGTTCCATGTTATGCAATGTGATTTTTGTCTTATGATCGATGAATGTTTGAAAAAATAAAAATTGTCTTATACCGATTCACCCCCCCTCTCAGTATAAGTGTGTTCTCAACAATTTGTATCAAAGCAAGTTCCTTCGAAAAGAGTCTAACTACTGGAAGGTACATCTTAGGAGAACACATGGCTGGTCAGGAAGGTTTCTCTATAAACAAAGCTCCATTGTTTGACAAAACAACTATGCATTATGGAGCATAAGGATTAAAACACATATAATGGCCCCCTGGATTTGATATTTGGAAATCAGTTGTGACTAGTTATCTAGCCCTAACGACTCCACCAACTAATGCACCTGGAAAGAATCCTAGTGAACATAATGCAAAATCCATGAATTCCATCTTGTGTGGTCTATTCGAATCTGGGTTTGTCAAGGTGATGCATTATGGATCGACAAAAGAATTTTGGGACAAGCTTCAAAATATCTATCAAGGAAATGACAAGGTTAAGAAAGAAAAACTCCAAAATCATAGAGGATAGTTCAAGAGCTTGAGAATGCAAAAAAAAGAGAATGTTGCAACCTATCTTCTTTATGTGGATGAAATTGTCAACACCATCATAGGACTTGGTGAAAATATTGAAGAACTGGCGATTGTACAAAAGGTGTTAAGGTCACTCCCCTTAATATTTGATGCCAAGGTTTCCTCCATTGAATAAATGAAGGATGTTGGTTCATTAACAATTCATGAATTGCATGGGATCCTCACGACATATGAAATGAGGACAGAGAAAGAAAATCCATCAAAGAAAGAAGTAACCTTCAAATCATCAAAGAAGACAAAGAATGGAAAGCATGAATCAAGTGATAACTCCTACAATGAATCAGATGTAATGGAATCCCATTTTGTGAGGAAACTCAAGAAAGGATCCAAAAAATATAAAGGTAAGATTCCCTTTAAATGCTTTAATTGTGGAAAGTATGACATTTTATTGATAAGTGTCCATATGCAAAGGATGAAAGTAGTGATGACGAAGAAGACCATAATGTAAAGATAGGGAGAAAACATCATCAACACAAAATGAACCATAGACATGACAAGTATGAAAATAAGAATAACTCTTATAATGAAAATAAGAAGAACTCTTATAACAAGAATTAAGAATCTCTACTCAAACAGGGTCAGTGAATCATCTAAAGAAAGCAGTGAAAGTAGTTTCTATAGGGATAGAGAAGAAACTCTCTTTATGTAAATTGAAACAAAGATTGATGAAGACAAAGGGGTAGAAATAATGGACTCAGAAGAAGAGGAAAATAATGAAACTAATGGGGAAGTGAATCTTGAAGAAGAACTCATTTATGCCTTAAGTGAAATAAAGAAGCTTAGGAAAAATAATTTGAAACAAAAGGAGCAGCTGCAAAAATATGAAGAATAGGATCATGATTCAAATGACAAAATGTCACGGAGACTTGAAGAAATAGAAAATACCATCATGAACATAAATGTTCAATTAGAAGAAGAAAGAAGGATGAAATAAGCGGTGACAATCCAATTGAATAAAAAAGAAGAAAATTGTGAATCCAAATTGTTTCCTTAGGAAAGGAACTAGAGAAAACAACTATTAAGTTGAATAGAAGCTTGAAGTTTGAAAAGAGTATTCAAATATTATCATCAATTTTCAAAGGTCTCCATTCATTAAGACTAGTCTTGGATATGATGTTGTTGTTGCCTCCCTACCTATGCCTAGCCTTGCTACAACCAAAGAAGTTTTATTTGTTGCGGATGGAATTCAAACTAGTTTTCTAGAAGAACAACATATTGGTGATTGTGTCAAACAGATTGATGAGTTTATTTTTCCTCACATGGCAGAATTTGAACATACATATGACATTGTTGTTGATATATCGAGTTGTTATACTCCTGTAAGTGATCCCGACGCTGAGACTACTTCCTCTGATTAGCCAATGAAAAAATATGTCCCCTATCATCATCCTCATCATAAAAATAAAAGGAATTACAATCATACATTTAGATATTTGCAGAAGAGACATGAAATATAGAATTGTGGACTAGTGTCAACTACCAGGATAGATTGTGGTTGGATTGATGGATGGTCATGGAATAATTTGACTATATGTTTGAGGAATTCATATCATTGTGAATTATCAATTGTATAGTCATGCAACGTTCCTCTTACTTACTGATGATTTTCTTGGAAGTGGTCGATTGAGGATCGACCTGACATGACAATCAACTGGAGTTTTGATTGAGTTCTTAAGGAGAAGAACAAGTTCATGGAGAGAATCCATTTTCCATTGATGTCAAAGGGGGAGATTTGTAGACGTGGGGAGAATTGTAGATAGGGGGAGAATTATTTCTATGCATGGTGGACTATGTGTTTCATTATAGTATTTCCATCAATGACAAAGGGGGGGATTGTTGGAATTATTGTCATTGATGTCAAAGGATTAATGATGTCAGATTATGGAATTACAATACACTTATCAATTCCAAGATTGATTTATATATGTAGGTCTACAAGTATATATAAAAGTGGGTGCATGTGACAAAGTAAAAATTGAAATGGTGGTTTCAAACCCATGGTTTGGGGTATTTTCCCATGGTATTTGGGTTATTTTCCCATGGTATTGGGAATTAATTATTTAATTAAGGGACATGTTCCTTCATGAAGGGTTATGAAAAAGTATAAAAAGAGAAAGTGTGTGACTGAAAAATGGATTAGCAAAGATTGAATTACAAAATTATTTTCAGGTCATCTTTGCATTTTCGTGGTAAATTTTTTTCTAGGACGTTTCAAACCTTAAAACTTGGAAGAGATAGAGGAGAGATTAAAATTTGGAAGAGATGGAGGAGAGATCTTGGTGTACATGTGGTGAGTTCAAATGTTGTTTCACTATACTTTCAGAGATATTCCCTATGGAAGTTAGGGTTTCTAAATGATTTTGAAATAAGTTTCAAACATGTGAGCTTGGCACTTTCACTATAACTTATTTTATGTGATGTTTTAGACCTTTTAACTTTATGGAGACGAAGGAGAGATATTGGTGTACATGTGATACACATTTTAGAGGGTGTTTCACTATAATTTTAGAGATATGCCATGTGGACATTAGGGTTCTTGAATACTCTCGAAATCTGTTTCAAATAGGTAAGCTTAACACTTTCATTATAACTTATTTTCTAATATGTTTCAGGCCTTGAAACTTTATAGAGAGAGATAAGAGATAATTTTGTACATATGTTACAAATAACAGATGATGGATCATTATACTTTTAGAGATATGCCATGTGGAAGTTAGGGTTCATGAATGCTCCTGAAATTAGTTTCAAACATGTTAGCTTGGAACTTTCGTCATAACTTTGTTTCTTGCATGTTTCAAACCTTGAAACTTTTCAGAGATAAAGGAGAGATCGTGCTGTACATGTGGTACAAATTTGTTATCATGTTTTCCTATACTTTTAGAGATATGACCTATGGAAGTTAGGTTTCTTGAATTCTCTTGAAATCAATTTCAAACAGGTCAACTTAGATCTTTCACTATAACTTATTTTTTGGGATGTTTCAAACCTTGAAAATTTGTAGAGAAAAAGGAAAGAACTTGGTGTACATGCGATAAAACATTTAGATGTTATTTCATAAAACTTTCGAAGATATGCCCTGTGGAAGTTAGGGTTCTTGAATGCTCCTAAAATCAGTTTCAAACGGGTCAGCTTGACATTTTCACTATAACTTCTTTTCTGGGACTCTTCAGACTATGAAAATTTTAGAGAACAAAGGAAACATATAGAAGTACCTCAAGTAACAATTTCAAAATCAGATTTGCAAAATTGGATACGTGGCATGCTGTACAAGTTCATTATTTGGAAGAGGCCCAAAACATCAAAGTTTGAGAAAGTTATCATTTGGAAATTCAAATTTTTGTGAGACCTAGTAAAGGAAGAATTAGTGAGTAGATGTAATAGACCTAGAAAAAAAAAAACCCCAAAAAATGTTTCTCTCTTGCTACTTCTCTGATATCGATTTGGAACATACCCATTTCCCGGGTACTTCCAAATCCGTCATCATGGATTGATTTCGAATTTGGATACCAATAAATTAATAAAGAAGCGTGAAATAAACACATGCAATCATAAAAATTCATGATAAATTGTAAAATAAATGCTAATTCATCCATGCACAACCATAACCAGCAATAGGAATAACATAAACACATCACAAAGATAATATTTAATACACAATGAAAATAAATATACAAGTAGAGAAACTCATGGTAGAGAAATTATCTTTAAAATGTAATTACACCAACTGGTTGTAGATGTCGGGAATTCCACCCAACCTTAGGTTTTGTTTCACATAAAATATTTGCAATAGGCCACCCTTGAGTTGAGGCTATGAATGCACAAGGACGGGTCTTAGACCGACACTCAATTCCCAAACTAGTCAACAATCAAGCTCTCATAGGCTTCTGAGCCACACAACAAAACCCAATTTACCATCTCTCTCTCCCTTCATCCTGCACCACCCAAATAAAATGAACCCCCTTCACCGCCATGTAGTCCCTTGGGATGTCCACCTCTTTCCAGGGCTCCAGTGCTATTGGTAAGGAAATCTCAATACTAGAACTATTAAGATTCACAATTGTGAACAAATTTTACCAACATGCCAATGCATCCATGCATTAATTCATTGTTGGAATACACCATAAATTCCTACAACCAACCAACCATGGCCCATTTCCTTCAACAATTCGTTTTCTATTCCCCATGTAGAACCAAGAATGAGCAGGAAGAGCAAATTGAGAGAGAAATGTCTCCAAAAACTATTTTGGTTCCCAATGAATGGCCAACCCCAAGACAATCAAGAACAAGATTTAAATGTCCAATGCATATTGTGGCCTTCACCCAAGAATCTCATGTAATCCCCTATTTCTCTAAAATTCAAAGGTGGGAAGTTAAAGAAAATTAAAAAAACATAAATGCTTAGCCCCTTAGCTCCCCCCCTCTCTCGTGGAATCATAGCTCCCTATAACTCTTGTACTTGTTCGTCTCGTAGCCAACGATGTGTTTTATTATTAACAATGTTCAAAGCATTACATTTCCTAGGAACTCTGACCTTTCATGAATAAACAAATACATTATTAAACTGGGGACTCAAAATTGGGGTATTACATTCCCCTCCCCCTTATTTTAGTACTGTCCTTGGTGCATATACAAAACATAAATCAAAATTTCAAAATTCTTCAAAAAGTCATGGGTACTCTGTGTACATGGAATCTTCATGCTTCGAAGTAGCATATTCAAGACCGTAGAAGGTCCACTGAAATTTACTAGTTCTATGACTCGATTCTGGAGCAATTTGACTTTTATGTCCAATATGCGCACCGAATGGACTTGAAAGTCTCCTTGTGGATCCACTTGAATCAAATGCCAATGAATAATATGGTTAGGATTATGCACATAATTTTTCAACAAAGAGATATGAAATACATTATGCACATTCATGGAAGCAGGCAATGCAAGCATGTATGCAATTGGCCCTATTTTCTCCAACATCTCAAATGGACCATAGAATTTGGTTGCTAGCTTTGTACAGTTTCCCAACTTCAATGAGCTCTTCTTGGGATTCACTTTCAAAATCACATGCTCTCCCACTTTAAATTATATATCTGTCTCGTTCTTATCTACGTAAGTAACTCTTTTGTCTATCTTGTGCTTCTTTCAAATTATGATTAATTTTAACCATCTGGTCTTCCATATCATTGGGCAATTCTGGCCCAAGTGCTATTCTGTCTATTGGGTTGTCCCAACTCACTATAGTATTGCATTTTCTACCATACAAAGCTTCAAATGGGATCATCCTCAATGAAGCTTGATACCCATTAATGTAAGAAAGCTCAACCAAATGCAAGTAATCTTCCCACTTATATGGCTTATCCATCACATACATTCTTAACATGTCTTCAATCACTTGGTTGACTCTCTCTGTATGTTCATATGACCATGGATGGTAATCTATGCTAAAGATCATATTTTTTACCAAATCCTTTAAAAAATCCCTTCCAAAAATTTGAAGTAAACTTTGTATCTCTGTCTGAGACAATTTCCTTAGGTATTCCATGAAACCTAGCAATTTCCCTCGTGTAAATTTATGCAATATTAGTTGTTGTATGAGTCATATTTAAAGGAACAAAATGAGCATCATTTGTCAACTTATCAACCACTACCATTATTGAATCATTTTTTCTTGTTGGCCTGGGAAACAAAGTGATAAAATCAATGGTTACCACTTCCCATTTATTCTCTGGAATTGGCAATGGTTGTAGTGAACCCATTGGGTGTTTATGCTCAAATTTCACTCTATGACATTCCATACATATGGAAATGTAATCAATAACATCCTTATTCATTCCAGGACAAAAGAATTGTTTTATTACTGCTACAATTGTGTTTTGGTAACTGAGATGTCTGACATATGGAACATTATGCATTTTTTTTTAATACCAAAATTCTAAGTTCTCGGGAACTAGGAACATAAATTCTATTTTTATGCATAAGTAATCCATCTTCTTTCATCTCATACTCTTTAATTTTCTACTGTAAACTTTCTTTTACTTGTAGGTAATGCTGGTCTGCAACAACATCATCGAAAATTCTTCTCTTTAAATATGACTTATGCATACTAATGGTTGTAGCATGCGTGAGATGTACCCTTCTACTGAGTGCATTAGCAACTTTCTTTTCTTTTCCTTTGATATGCTTGATGTTAAAGTCATACTCACTCAAAATTTCTAACCATCTTGTCTTCCTGACATTCAAAGTTTGTCTCTCAAAAGATATTTCATACCACTATGGTATGTTCTTCATTCAAATCTCTTCCCCATGAGATAATGCCTCCACATCTTCAATGCATGGACTATTACAACAAGCTCCAAATCATGTGTGGCATAATTCCTCTCACGTTCTTTAAAATTTTTGGACTCATAACTAATGGCATGTCCATTTTAAGTGAGGAACCCACTTTGAATGCATATGTACATACCACAAAATTCTCATTTGGGTCACCAATCTTCAAAATAGGTGCACCAGTAAGTAATTCTTTCAACAAATTAAAGTTCTCTTCACACTTTGTTGTCCACTCAAATTTAATTACCTTCTTTTGTAAAGAAGTGATGGGATGAGAAATTTTAGAGAATCCTTCGATGGATGTCTTATAGTATCTAGCTAATCCCATGAAATATATGACTTTTGAAACATTCCTTGGTGTTGGCTATCCTCTAATGGCTTCGATATTATCAAGATCTACTACTATACCTTCTTCTGAAACGATGTGCCCCAAATAATGGATCTTCTCCTGGTAAAAAGAGAACTTACTAAGCTTGGCATAAAGTTGATGTTCCCTTAGTACTTGCAGTACCAACCTCAAGTGATGTTTGTGTTCTTTTTTTGTTTTAGAATAAATAAGTATGTCATCCATGAATACAATGAAAAACTTATCAAAATAATTTCTAAACATGCCATTCATTAAGCACATAAAGACAACTGGTGCATTGGTCAGTCCAAATGGAACCACTACAAATTCATAATGTCCATACCTAGTTCTAGAGGTTGTCTTACTGATGTCTTCTTCCTTGATTCTTACCTAGTGGTATCCTGATCTCAAGTCTATTTTTGAAAATATCTTTGCTCCCCTTAGTTGATCAAAGAGGTCATTAATTATGGGTAGAGGGTATTTTTTCTTCACGGTGGATTTATTCAGTTGTAAAGATGAAATTTCCCTTATAGAAATGAGTCTCAGAATTCCTTTCACAAAGCTTTGTTTTCCTTCTTCATCAAGACATGTAATGATCCAGATTATTTTCGGCACGAAATGAGAGTGGAGATATAACAAAAAAATGTACAGAGATATCTTAGATATCCAATAATATAATATAAATGTATCAGATATGCAACCATAAACACAGAGATACAATAATAATAAAATTTCTATTAATGAGCGAAAATGTACAAAGACTGTAAAAATACAGAGTGAAAGACTCGCTAGAATGGTGACAACTAATCTATGAGAAGAGATGTGACGGCTACTCGCATTCGCAAGAAGATGATTTTACAATGAGGCTCCAAAGGCATTTTTATCATAAAGAAAATCCAAAACCTTAACCCCGGAAGATGAAAAGCCAACAGTTTTGTGGACCTTGTTTTGGGTAGTTTGGTGTATCAACTTCCTGTGGGCGTAACTTTGGCATACAATCTTTGTTTGGGGTGCACGATAGCTTGTTCGAAAGGTATTTTTGAGGAGATTAATTTTGGGGGATCAATCAGTGCCTTTGGTTAACATTGAGAAGCTCGATCCCAAAAAACCTTCATTTAGGCCCTCAAAATGGCCCTGGAAGTTAAAAATTGCTAAAAATAGTAAATTGCCAAAATTGCCAGAAAATTGTTTTGATCCAGTTGGAAAAGGTGGGTGGCCACCGATATCCACCTAGATCAATCCTCCCTCCTTAGGAAGAAATGGTCTCCATTTCCTTGAGTTCTCGGGGGAGAGGGAAAAGCATTTGTTGAATCTGCATCTTGATGATTTGTTTGTCTTTTTGGAGAAGTTGTGATGATTAGCTTGTTGAAGGTTGTCACGAACCTGTGGCTAGAAGGGTTGGACCTTTTTAACCAGTCTGGCTACCGGAGATGCATGTGTGTATAAGGAATCTTTACACTTTTCTACAATATTGTCGACTTGCTTCTATTGGATAGAAGGTGCTTGGACTGAGACTGCAATGGTGTTCTTTTGTTCAAGCTTTGAGCAGACTGTGAAGAAGCTGAATTTTGTAGTATGAGATACTACCTTGTAGCACTGTTTAGGTGGGACAATAGTTGGAATTACCTCAGGTATCCTGTAGAGATGACCCCCCAGAGTAACAATGACACTATGGGGTCGAGACTCATAAATGGCGCTTCCACAAATATGGTTGGCCCAAGAGAACATCACAGACATCTAGTGGGGAAACATCACATAATAACTCATCATTGAGGGGCTGGATGCCGTATGACAATCGACATTGTTGGATGACACAAAGATCTCGTCCTTGGCGAAGCCACCCGATGTTGTATGGTTGTGGGTGTAGTGTTGTTGACAATCCCAACTGTTTGAGGTTCTTATGGATTTTGCTATCAACAATAAAATTCAACGGGGTCCCCTTCACCCACATCTTTGAATGAAAAAGGCGCTCCCCCTCTTTAGGATTTGTTGGTTCTTTTGGTTGAACTGTTGTGGTCGCGACAATAGCTGTGGGGTCTGCGTCGATGATCTATCTACTATCAATATTTTCTGAATCAGGGCTCGGCTCCTTGTCTTTAATCTCAGCCACCAATGATTGTTTTTAGTGAAATTCATCGGTGTTGTGCTAGGGGATTTTGTGAAAATCACACCATTTTCCAGTGTCCTTCTTCGTCTTTTCGTGACCCTTCTTTTTATGTGGCTTGGACTTGTTTTAGGGAGACTGTTTGTTAGGGCCATCTTTATCATACATTGGTTGTTGTGGATTTGCAGACCCGAACTCCTATTTGTTCTGGTGCTTAAATTTATGCTCAATTTTAACAACATATCGATAAGCTGCACCGAGTGATGAGATGTCCAAAAAACCCATTTCAGTTTGGATGTATTTGTGTAAAGCCCCACGGTATTTCAGATCCAAATGTCATTCAGAGTCTTTGATACCCAACTTGGTGCGCAAGGTATGGAAGGTATTGGTGAACTCTGATACTGCCTGGCCCTTCTCTTTCCACAGTGTGGTCCATCTCATGTACTGGTCCTCATAGTTGCCAACAGGGTAATATTGTTCCTTTACCACATCCACAAAAAATTCCCAAGTGGGCTCTGTTATCCCCGATATCTAGGGATAACTAGGAGATCGTGTCTCGAGGCCCACATGGTCCTAGACATGGAGTATCGAGAGCAGGAGCAATTTGAGCATGGCCCTGGAGGGCCCATCTTTCTTCTTCTCGGCCAACTTTGTCCTGTCAGCAGTACCAGCTTCCATCACTACCGGCCTGGACTTGCATAAGAGAGGACTCTTGCTCCATGAGGTAATTGGTCCGAGGTATCATGGTATGTGTCATATTTGATCATTATAACCTTCTTATGTATGCATTAGGTTCCTTTCATTTTGGATGACTGCTTGGATCTTACACTAATCCTCTTGACCATTGTTGGGGTGACTGATTGGACAACTTAGTAAGCTGGTATTCATGGGTTTTGGTTAGCCACTAAAGGGGGTTTGTAGAGCCATCATCCGCTCCCACCATTTTATCACTTTTCCATCTTATATCCCGCTCATCCATCCCATTCCCCTAGTCTGGCCATTAGGATGACTTTCCAGGGTACATCTTGTCTTGTGGGAAGAAGGCACTAAAGGCCCAGAAGGTAAAAGCAGCTGGTAAAAGATAAAATCCATAGGAAAGTGAAAGCCTAGAGATGCTTCGCCTAGGGGATCCCTGAGAAGGCAATAAAAAGCCTCTCGATAAGAAACTAAGGGACCCTAAGAAAAAATGAAATAAATAAATGCAAGACCTAACCAAGAGG
>JZKD02S1928501.1:1362438-1374033 GCA_000966675.3 Picea glauca | reverse complement strand
CATGATTGATCCTCCTCTATAGATCCTCCCAAGTGAGGGCCTTATTCTTTATGGCTAACTATATAAAGATTCTTACCTTAAATGGAGACCATTTAAAATATTCAGGTCTATCACCATTAAAAATATTTAGGCCTATCACTTCCATTCATGGCTTTGTATCTTAGTTTTGGAGTGGTAGATCCCTAGAGTAGAATTATTGGACCAAACCAATTCATTTTCCACCTCTTCTTCCAAGATGAATTACCTTCATTTTTTCTATATATGCCTCCCATAGCTTCCCTTCATGACCACCCAAATCTAATTGATCTGCACTTTTTGACTCATGGTGCGAGATAGTGGACAACTTTGGAGATATGCTTGAGCTAGATTAAGGATGCCTCTTTTTTGAAGAGTTGCAATTAGATTGTTACGAAGTTTATACATACCTCCATTCCCCACCCATGGATCTAATCCCATCATAATTGTTTCTCTTCTAACTTTCCACGCTAGTAAATTCTGCCACTAATGGGAAGGCTAAACCCACGACCTTCCATATTATTGACACATTTTGATGCTTCTTGAGGGTCTTCTGATCCCCAATTCCTTTTACAGTACCAAGGTAAATGTATTTATCTGTGAGGACGTGGCACATCACTTGTTATGGGTCTACAAAGGTCTTGGTAGCTAGTGCCTTCCCAAAACCATGAATATTCTTAAGGCTCCAACCTCCCAGGTGTTATACTTAGCTATGGTTGCCATTTCACTAGAGATATTCTTTCACTTTCTTTTTAACCATACCTCAAACATCTAAAACTATTTTTCTTGATTTTTTCTAGAATCCCCCTTGGAATAAAAACCAATGAGTGCTAATAGACTAGGATTGCTTTTAGCACCGATTTAACCAAAATAAGTCCTCCAACTCTAGATAACCTTCTGTTACACCACAAGTTAATTCTCCTTTCCACTTTGGCTATGAGCCATTTTCAATAGGATTGCTTTTAGCACCGATTTATCCAAAATAAGTTGTCCTCCTCTAGATAACCATCTGTTACACCACAAGTTAGTTCTCCTTTCAACTTTGGCTATGCGCCATTTTCAATCATTGACCTCGTGATCATTTGGTTTGATATAAAACCCCAAGTATTTCCATCCTACATGGAAGTTTGAGATGTGGGATTAAATTGATTTGTTCCTCTGCCACATCATTGAATTGATTTGTTCCATCCTTGAACCATTAAAGAGTTGAACATCATCCACAATAAGTAAATGAATCAATATAAGTAAACGAATCAATATAAGAGTTTTACCTAACCTTATACATTTTGTAGATCCCAATCTTCTTGCATCTAGGAAAGCACTCTCGAGCCCTTTAGCTACTATCATAAATAGCAAAGGTGATAAATGGTAGCATTGTTTGAGCCCTTTTGATGGTTGTTTGAGCTCTTTTGATTGTCCTAAGCAAGCGGTTGCTAATCCATCGATTAAGACTGCAAATGATAGTAATGTTAAGCAATTCATTCTCCAGTTCACTAAATGGACACAAAAACCTATGTATCAACATGGACCTTAGATACAACTAGTTTCCCCGATCACTCACATCCCTTAGAAAGATACAACTTTAGAATCATAGCTTGTAGCTTCGTTGTTTTAATAGTATGCATCTTTGTGCCACTCCTACTACATCCCGTATTTATATACTATGGACGAGCCCAAAGTGCACTTTTGAAATTGCCTCAAAGCATTTTCTTTACTCTCATTTTTCTCGTCTTGGCACTTTTCTAGCCATAATGCCCTACTCTTGAGTCTCCATAGGGCCTTGGCATTTGCAAGAAATTTCCTCTTCTTTTGTTTTAGAACGCTTCAAATTGCCCAAGTTTTGTGATCAATAAGATCGACATCTTCTTTATCAGAAATTTATGTGATTTGTGTTCCAAGTCAAGCACTCTCGAGCCCTTTAGGAAAGCACTCTCGAGCCCTTTAGCTACTATCATAAATAGCAAAGGTGATAAATGGTAGCATTGTTTGAGCCCTTTTGATGGTTGTTTGAGCTCTTTTGATGGTCCCACGCAAGCGGATGCTAATCCATCGATTAAGACTGCAAATGATAGTAATGTCAAGCAGTTCATTCTCCAGTTCACTAAATGGACACAAAAACCTATGTGTATCAAAACCGACCTTAGATACAACTAGTTTCCCCAACTAGATACAACTAATTTAGAAGAACCTCACACAAAAACCTATGTGTATCAAAACCGACCTTAGATACAACTAGTTTCCCCAACTAGATACAACTGATTTAGAAGAACCTCTTGTTGAATAACTAAATGAGTCAGTGTAAGAGTTGTCCCTTACCTTATACATTTTGTAGATCCCATTCTTGTTGCGTCTAGGAAAGCACTCTTGAGCCCTTTAACTACTATCAGAAATAGCAAAGGTGATCAAGGGTAGCATTATCTGAGCCCTTTTTACGGTCTAAAGAAATGGGATGCCGACCCATCAATTATGTAAGAGTTGTCCCTAATCTTATACATTTTGTAGATCCCATTCTTGTTGCGTCTAGGGAAGCACTCTTGAGCCCTTTAACTACTATCAGAAATAGCAAAGGTGATCAAGGGTAGCGTTATCTGAGCCCTTTTTATGGTCTAAAGAAAGCGGATGCCAAACCATCGATTAAGACTGGAAATGAAACTAATGTTAAGCATTCATTATCCAGTTCACTATATGGGCAATTAAACCTATGTGTATCAACACCAACTTGATACTAGTTTGCCTGATCATATCCCTCGAAAAGATCCGACAAAGATCCGACTTTAGAATCATAGGGTGCAACGTCTTTGTTTTTAATAACATGTATCTTTGTGCCACTCCCACTACATCGCCTACTTATATACTATGGAGGAGCCCGGATTGCACTTCTGAAATTGTCTCAGAGCATTTTCTTTACTCTCATTTCTCTTGTCTTTGCACTTTTCTAGCCATAATGCCCTACTTTTGAGTCTCCTTAGGGCCTTGGCGTTTGCCTTTCCTCTTCTTTTGTTCTAGTACCTTTCAATTCTCCTATTTTTTGTCATCAATAAGATTGACATCTTCTTTATCACAAATTTATGTGATTCCAAGTGATATTGATGCTCGTTCATCGTTTTTAATTCTCTTGTCATTTGCCCATGAGATTCTTTGAGGGACGCATCAAATGGCATCCATTTGCTCTAGCCAATTTGACAAAGTCTTTAGTCTCCAACCAGAGTTAAATTTGAATGGGCTTGAGGCTTATGTTCCTCCTTTGTTATTTGGAGAAAAAATTGCAAATTTTTTGATTCACCTCCAACCTCGACCTAGGTTCTTATGCTATTGTGATCACTCATCAGGGAGGAAAAAACTAAAAAGTGGTCTATTCTCTTAGTCACCCTTTCTCCCCCCATCCTCATGTTCCTTTAGGTAGGAACTAGTTTCCGTTATACATCCACAAAGCTCGCCTCCTCCAATTTGTTTATAAATAATTCAGCCAAGGGGTTTGCCCTCTTGTAAAATTCAAATCCCCTCCAAGGATAATGTTAGGTCTTCTCATGAAATCTTTAGCTAATAGGCCTTCTTAAAATGGCACCCTATCATCATAGGGCTCTTAAAAAATGACACCGTTTAATATTTTCCATAGCTCCAATACTTGAATCAAGAAGTACTTGGTTAGCCTCATTGTTCTTTTCTTCCATCTAGTAATTAAACAATCAAACCCCTTGACCTGCATATCGACCTACGTATTAAAGTCCCAATCCTTCAAATTGTTTCACAATTCTCTTGATATCTTAACCTCATCACTCCTTGTTTCTTGGGTGATGACTACATTTAGTTTGTGGATCTCCACTAATCTCATTAAGGTTTTTTTAGGAGTTTCTCAAACCCTAGCATTAAAAGTCAAAAAAATAATAGGAGACCCTCCATTAGGGCTTGGCTTGCTCTATGGGCTCCATGGAATGTCTTTTCCTTTCCCCATTGGATGCCCTTCTTTGCTTTGGTTTGGGATTTGTAGAAGTGGGATTTAGTCCCCCTCCAAGATTTCAAATCCTCCTTTGGATGATCATTTCTATTCCCACCTTTTGTTCCTGTCTTTAGCATGTCCAAAATTACTCGGTCTTAAGGGATATCTTGATTTATCTTGCGATTTTGGGTTCTCCCTAGATGACGTAGATCATGGGATCTCACTCCTCCCCTTAATCTCCTTATTAATCTATGTTTTTCCAAGTCCAAAATTACTCGATCTTAAGGGACATCTTGATTTATCTTGGGATTTTGGTTTCTCCCTAGATGACGTAGATCATGGCATCTCACTCCTCCCCTTATTCTCCTTATTAAACTATGTATTTTGCCTACTTCCCTGTTCAAACTTCCTCCAAACTTTCTCTAGGGTAGGGTTGTGGCTAGAACTCCCTTTTACTAGGTTCCCTTCATTTTTCTCCCATAGGAAAAGCTATTTTATTAATCCCCGTATTTGCCATATATTTTGATCTAAACAAAAAGATTGTCCATAATTTACTAAAATTGTAGGAGAAATTGGAGATACTTGAGTCAAGATTTGGTTGAGCTTCCAATAGTACATTTTGTGGAGACTACTATATACTCTCATCATTTGTCTTTTGCATCCTCGTTTGGCTATCACAAGGATTATATGCTTCCAATTGAGCTTGCACCGGTTGAGTCTTTTTTTCACTCAATATTGTGAAATCTTTTTCCTTTTACGAAGAGGTCTCCACCCAATCCCCCTTCCAATATCTTCAATCCTTCCTTGGCCCATTTAGGTGCCTTCCCCTTCTTCGCCTTTATGGATTCCAAGGCTTTTTAAACCCACATTTTCTTTGGTAATTTTATTGTATATTCATTTGCAAGATAACCATAGCATGGCATCTAGTGCATTTGAATGGGATGCTTACATAGTCTAATACTTAACAATGTTGCATGTCGTACTTTTCCATAACTATTTCCTTTGCTAGATCATCACTTATATCCACTGTGACCAAGATGTTGGCAATGGTACATGTATTGGTTTTTTTGGTAGTTGTTATCCATTTCCAGGAATTGGAAAATGCTATTATCAATTGCCTTAAAAAGACATCGATTGACCAAAAATCCAGTGGCAGTACAGGGAGCTAAGATGTTGGCAATGGTACATGTATTGGTTTTTTGGTAGCTGTTATCCACTTCCAGGAATTGGCAAATGCTATTATGAATTGCCTTGAAATGACATCCATTGACCAAAAATCCAGTGGCAGTAGAAGGAGCTTCACCCACATCGATTGTAATGGCCTATTTTCCCTTCGTGGATCAACGTACATGTTCCATCTCTTCAAAGACACTGGTGTGTGCCCCCAAAGCCAATGTAATCTTAGAATCTTCAAAGCATTGTTTTCTTACCTAAAAATGAATGCAAGCCATCCACACACCAAGAGATGAAAAATTGGCACATAACTTGGAATCCAATGAATCGCCTGGTTTGATCAATAAACGAGGGACTTGTGGCCCACTTTCTTCACTAACATGGATCCTTTGCGAAAGTTAAAATTTTGTCTCTATCTTAGTCTTTTCTAAAGAGCTCCATCTTCGGAACCCTACTAGGCCTCTATTAGTTTGTAATGTACAAGGATCTCATTCTTCTTCATCCCTTCTAATGGATGCAAGGTCTTTGTTCTCAATCTAGTCTGCACACAAGAACCAACTTGACTGACAAAAAAATCTGAATTAGGGATTGCTCTTTGGTTATCAATGCAAGCAAAAATTATTTGTAGTCTCTAGAGGTATCTATTGTCAACCTCAAAACTGCAAACATTCTTTGTAGTTTCCAGCTCTTTAATCCACACCCTTCACTCCTCCTTCTTCACTTGCTTAGGGTTTATGATTTTTGGCATCTTTTTAATATTTTTATAATATATTACAGTTTATGTTTATTATTTCTCATGATATTTTTTGTTGCCTTTTACAATTTTTTTGTTAGATTTTTTGATTTTTTCTTTGTTGGGTTTAGGGAGCAAGGGAATCAAGGCAATCCCAAACAGCCCAGCTGAACCAGATTCTACAGGTATTCCACAAGTGCAGTGGTCGTGGACGAAGGCTAAGAAGAAGGTATTTATGGTTTAATTTAACTCATTTTTTGTTATATAATTTTCCATAGTGGGAAAACAAAAGCTGATATGTCTAGGCATGATATCTAACCCTTCAGCGCTATGCTGTTATATTGTTACACTGATCAGAAATGTAGATAATCAATCACCCAACAACAAAAAAAACTTAAAAAAACTGATTTTGAAAACTCCTAGACCAAACCATCCTTGGATTCCAGCATTGTCAAAAGCCCGACTTCCATATGAAATCCATCTTTCGATAAGGATTTAACTTCAATATTGAGTTCTCTATGGACATGAAAGAATGAAGTGTAGTTAAAAACATTTTAAATCCTTTGGATCACCTCCAATAATAAATCCTAAATTTACCGCACATACAATTTATAACAACCAGAGAATCATTAAAGATTTGCAACATGTGATCCCCTTTTTCTGAATGTAAAGATAACAATATTTAAAGTTAGAAGTTATGCATGGTTGTTAGAACCTTCCCCTAGGCTTGCTTTGTACCTAAAGTAATGAGTATTAGATACGAAGAGCCTTCCCCCCGCTTGACAAATGGGCTTCATTGGGGCCATAAAAAATAACCCCAAGCCCTCAACTTTCTAGTTGGCTCATGATTAAGTTGCCTTTGAGACATGCTTTTTGGAGGGCACTTCTAGCTAGCAATAGTTGACCTACATTGGGATGCACATTGAATAGGTTGGAATGCATTTATTGTCAAATATTCTAGTGTTACTTGTAAGCCAAAATTCAAATATCCTAGTCAACAATAAAAAGGAGGGCTCTAAATTCTTTAAGCTCTTGCTTCTTCTGCGTGTGAAACAAGCACTTTGCAATTGACTTGAACCTTGCCATCATCCTTCTACCCTTGTCATTCTTTCCATTTTCTCCCAAACATGTTTGGCATATGCATATGAAATTAGCAAGTGACAATGATTTCCTCTCACTCCTTGCATAAGACACACCTAGGAGGACCATGATTGTTCCTCCTCTATAGAGCCTCCCAAGTGAGGGCCTTATTCTTTATGGCTAAGTATATAAAGATTCTTACCTTAAATGGAGACCCAATTTTCCATATTGGTTTCTATCACCATTAAAAATATTTAGGCCTATCACTTCCATACATGGCTTTGTATCTTAGTTTTGGAGTGGTAGATCCCTAGAGTAGAATTATTGGACCAAAACAATTCATCTTCGACCTTCTCTTCCAAGATGAATTACCTTCATTTTTTCTATATATGCCTCCCATCGCTTCCCTTCATGACCACCCAAATCTAATTGATCTGCACTTTTTGACTTATGGTGCCAGATAGTACAACTTTGGAGATATGCTTGAGCTAGATTAAGGATGCCTCTTCTTTGAAGAGTTGTGATTAGGTTGTTACGAAGTTTATACATACCTCCACTCCCCACTCATGGACCTAATCCTACCTTAATTGTTTCTCTTCTAACTTTCCATGCTAGTAAATTCTGCCACTAGTGGGAAGGCTAAACCCATGGCCTTCCATATTATTGACACATTTTGAATGCTTCTTGAGAGTCTTCCGATCCATCCTTCTACAGTACCAAGGTAAATGTATTTATCCCTGATGCATCCTTCTACAGTACCAAGGTAAATGTATTTATCCTTGATGACATGGCCCATCAGTTGTTATGGGTCTACAAAGGTCTTGGTAGTTAGTGCCTTCCCAAAACAATGAATATTCTTGAGGCTCCAACCTCCTAGGTGTTACACTTAGCTATGGTTTTCATTTCACTAGAGATATTCCTTGACTTTCTTTTTAACCATACCTAAAACAACTAAAACTAATTTTCTTCATTTTTTCTAGAATCCCCCTTGGAATACAAACGAATGAGTGCTAATAGACTAGGATTGCTTTTAGCACTGATTTAACCAAAATAAGTCGTCCACCTCTAGATAACCTTCTGCTACACCACAAGTTAATTCTCCTTTCAACTTTGGCTATGAGTCATTTTCAATAGGATTGCTTTTAGCACCGATTTATCCAAAATAAGTCCTCCTCTAGATAACCATCTGTTACACCACAAGTTAATTCTCCTTTCAACTTTGGCTATGAACCATTTTCAATTATTGACCCCGTGATCATTTTTGATCATTTGGTTTGATATAAAATCCCAAGTATGTCCATCCTACATGGAAGTTTGAGATGTGGGATTGAATTGATTTGTTCCTCTCCCACATCATTGAAAGCGATTGAATATTTTTACATATTTACCATCATGCATATACCTATACAATATATTTTTAATATCTCACTTAATTTAGAAGCACCTCTCCTTGAACTATTAAAGAGTTGAACATCATCCACAATAAGTAAATGAATCAATTTAAGAGTTTTACCTAACCTTATACAATTTGTAGATCCCATTCTTCTTGCATCTAGGAAAGCACTCTTGAGCCCTTTAGCTGCTATCATAAATAGCAAAGGTGATCAAGGGTAGCATTGTTTGAGCCCTTTTGATAGTCCTAAGCAAGCGGATGCTTATCCATCAATTAAGACTGCAAATGATAGTAATGTTAAGCAATTCATTCTCCAATTCACTAAATGGACACAAAAACCTATGTGTGTCAACACGGACCTTAGATACAACTAGTTTCCCTGATCACTCACATCCCTTAGAAAGATCCAACTTTAGAATCATAGCTTGCAGCTTCTTTGTTTTAATAGTATGCATCTTTGTGCCACTCCTACTACATTGGGTATTTATATACTATGGACAAGCCCAAAGTGCACTTTTGAAATTGCCTCAAAGCATTTTCTTTACTGTCATTTCTCTTGTCTTGACACTTTTCTAGCCATAATGCCCTACTTTTGAGTCTCCATAGGGCCTTGGCATTTGCAAGAGATTTCCTTATCTTTTGTTTTAGAACCCTTCAATGGCCCAAGTTTGTCATCAATAAGATTGATATCTTCTTTATCAGAAATTTATGTGATTTGTGTTTCAAGTGATACTAATGCTCGTTCATCCTTATTATTTCTTTTCTCATTTTTTTAACGAGAACTGAACTTAGTATATATTAATAAGAGTTGTGCCAAAGCACTCGAAATTTCTAGATCTATAATATGAGGCAAAATAAGTCTGCTTGAACTATTACTATGCTCATCAAATCTGATTACATCCTTATAGAAACTATCCAAACACCAAATAACCTTGGAAAATATACATTAGTTTGAAGAAATAGATTCCTGAATTTCTGGAGCTCTAAGTGGATAACCTTCCTCTGTCTCCATAGGGGCGATGCCTCTATCATTGATGCCTGCGCCATTGTTGGTTCCTTTGTCTCACGGAACCATTTCATCATGTACATAAGAAGCATAAACCATAGGATGGATATTGAGTTGGGCCTTTATCTGCTGAATTTCAGATTCCATGCCATCCATTCTCTTGTTGAGAGCAGTCAGAGCCACCTCTGTTTCCTGATTCTTGGAAATGGTCAGGATGGCTAGGGCTTTCTCAAAGTCCTGAAATTTGTTAGAGAAATGATGTGGAGGTGCTCAAAGTTCGGAAATTTGCTAGACAGATGATGTAGAGCTGAGTTGTTGCAGTGAGCAATTTCCTCATGATGCCTAAGTACTTGTCAAAGATCCAGTTTATCGAACAAAAGCTAAAGAAAACCTTATTATTTATCTAAAGACCCGTGCAGTTGAACTAGCTGTCCAACATAAAGTAGGCAAGGTAAATGGTCCAGTTCAAAGTGCCAATCCCCTTTTGATCTCATAAGTTCTGGCAATAGTTCCTTCCTCCAAGATGGCTCCATGGCTGGACACTACAAAAACATAGATTGAAAATTCCAGTTTTCTGTAATGCCGAGGTCGTAGGCCCAAATAACGGTCAAAGAACAACCACGATGGAGAGTATTCAGATGGGAATGACCAGGAAACTTCGAACCTTTTAGAAGTTATGCGTGGTTGTTAGAACCTTCCCCCAGGCTTGCTTTGTAGCTAAATTAATGAGTATTAGATATGAAGAGGGTTCCCCTTGCCTGGGGGGTCACCTTAATTGGCACCCTCAAAAATATCCCCAAGCCCTCGACTTTCCAGATGGCTCCATGGCTGGACACTACAGAAACATAGATTGAAAATCCCAATTTTTTGTAATGCCAAGGTCGCACGCCCAAATAACGGTCAAAGAACAACCACGACAGAGAGTATTCAAATTGGAATGACCAGGAAACTTAGAACCTTTTAGAAGTTATGCGTTGTTGTTAGAACCTCCCCCATGCTTGCTTTGTACCTAAATTATTGAGTATTAGATATGAAGAGTGTCTCACTTGCCTGACAAATAGGGGGTCACCTTAATTGGCACTATCAAAAATATCCCCAAGCCCTAGACTTTCCAGTTGGCTCATGATTAAGTTGCTTTTGAGGCATGCTTTTTGGAGGGAACTTGTAGCTAGCAATAGTTGACCTACATTGGGATGCACATTGAATGGTTGAAAGGTAGGAATGTATTTATTGTCAAATATTCTAGCATTCCTTGCAAGCCAAAAATTCAAATATCCTAGTCAACAATAAAAAGGAGGGCTCTAAATTCTTTAAGCTCTTGCTTCTTCTTCCTATGAGTCAAGCACATTGGAATTTGCTTGAACCTTGGCATCCTCCTCCTATCCTTGTCAATCATTCCATTTCCTCCCAAACTTATCTAGCATATGCATATGAAATTAGCAAGTGACATATGATTTCCTCTCACTCCTTGCATACGACAGACCAACCAGGACCATGATTGTTCCCCCTCTAAGAGCCTACCAAGTGAGGGCCTTATTCTTTATAGCTAACTACAAAAACATTCTTACCTTCAATGGAGACCTAATTTTCCATAGTGGTTTCTATCACCATTAAAAATATTCAGGCCTATCACTTCCATACATGGTATATCTTAGTTTTGGAGTGTACATCCCTAGAGTAGAATTCTTGGACCAAACCAATTCATCTTCCACCTCAATTCCAAGACGACTTACCTTCAGTTTTCTATATATGCCTCCCACAACTTCCTGTCATGACCACCCAAATCTAATTGATTTTCATTTTTTGACTCATGGTGCCAGATAGTGGACAACTTTGGAGATCTACTTGAGCTGGGTTAAGGATCCCTTTTCTTTGAAGAGTTGTGATTACTTTGTCTATCCAAACCTCCACTCCCCACCCACGGATCTATTCCCACCTTAGCTTTTTCTCTTCCGACTTTCCACATTAGCAAGTTCCCCACTAGTGGGAAGTCTAAACCTACCACAGTCCATATTATTGACACATTTCAAATGCTTTTCGAGGGTCTTTTGATCCATCCTACTATAGTACATGTTGATCGCCCATTTAGCACCGGTGGTCAACTCATGTGCCATGAAGAGATGCATCATCAGATGCAGTATTATTGAAGACTTTTGGTTCTACAGGGCAGTGTTTGGCCCAACACTTATTTTTGTAATTGGAATTTCCGCACCCCTGCGTGGGTTAATAATGTAATAGGTCTGCATGAGTCATGTCTA
>JZKD02S1928501.1:1323225-1335951 GCA_000966675.3 Picea glauca | reverse complement strand
GGTGATAGACCTGAATATTTTAAATGGTCTCCATTTAAGGTAAGAATCTTTATATAGTTAGCCATAAAGAATAAGGCCCTCACTTGGGAGGATCTATAGAGGAGGATCAATCATGATCTTATTAGGTGTGTCTTATGAAAGGAATGAGAGGAAATCATTGTCACTTGCTAATTTCATATGCATATGCCAAACACGTTTTGGGAGGAAATGGAAAGAATGACAAGGGTGTTGATATTATGGTAGCAGCGGGAGGTATTTACCTCCACGTGTAAACCTAACAAGAATAGAATATTCCGGGAAGCAAGAAGAAACCTTAATGAGTTGGCTAATAACCCTAGAAGACAAGTCGGCTCAAGAGGATAATTTGTATTAGGTTATTAGCCTCCAAGAGAAGAAGTTGGCCAGAAGAAATATTATATACTAAGTAAATAGGCACCCAAAATGAGAAGTCGACCCAGGCAGTTAGCCAGAATTAATATAAATACAGGAGGCCAGTCTTCATTTTGGCAGGAAATTCTCAGAACTGCAGAGCTCACTTGTGCACATTGCAGTTAGCCAGTTTGTGCGCAAGTTTGGAGGAGAAGTTGTCGTTGCAGCTGCTACAGCTAGAAGATTACATTTTGGCTTGGACTATCTCTTGGTTATGGTTTGGACTATCTGATCAACTCTTGTTTGGTGCGCTATCCTTGGAGAAAGGTTCTCTACCCTTTGTTTGGCTATCTAGCCTAGGGTTTGCTTCCAAAGTGATTCTTTGTCAAGGTTAAGGTGCTCGGAGGGTGGCTTCGACCTATTGTTGGGTGACAATAGTGATATTTTCTATGGTTAAACGAGCACATCCATCATATTCTAACAGGTTATGGGCCCACACCTACTTCATTCAGTCTAACCACTGGAAGGGAGCATAGCCATAAGCATATTAAGCTCGTTGAAGAACTACCGCTAGGGTTTCTAGCAGGAGCAGTCACCACTTTTGTTGTCTCTCGCTAAGGTCTTTCTAATCTAGGAAATACATGAGACTGTTATGATTTACTACAAATCTGTTGCCTACCAGATACTACCTAAATTTGGTTAAGGCATGCATGATCGCTAGCATTTCCTTGTCGTAAATAGGTTAAAGTCTCTCTGACTCGTTGAGCTTTCTGCTCTCAAACACAATGAGGTGGCCCCCCTACATCAAAACTGCTCCAATCCCCACCCCTGATGCGTCGCACTCTAAGACAAATGGTTGTGAGAAGTCTAGAAGGGCTAAAACAGGGCATGTGCTCATAACCTACTTCATTTTGTCACATGTCTGTTGTGACTCCTCTGTCCAATGAAAAGCACCCTTCTTGGTCAAGTCTATGAGTGGTTCTCCCAACTATGAAAAGCCCTTGACGAACCGCCTGTAGGAACTGCATAACCCAAAGAATCCTTTTAGCTCCGTGAGGTTCCTGGGTGTTGGCCAATCCAAAATGGCCAAGTACAGTAGTTCTCTCGTGACAAATTCACATTTGGATTCCTTGGCATATAATGACTATGCCTGCATAATATCCAAGACCTCCCCCAAATGTGCCAGATGCTCATCTCATGTCTCGCTATAGATCAATATATCATCGAAGAATACCAGAAGGTACTTCCTCAACTGTCCTCTAAAGATGTGGTTCATGTAAGACTGGAAAGTGGTTGGTGTGTTGGTCAATCCAAACGACATGACCAAGAACTCAAAGTGTCTGAAATGGCACCGGAATGTTGTCTTCTCGATGTCCTGCTCCCTGATGTTGATCTAATGGTATTATGGCCGTAGATCAATCTTAGTGACGAAGACTGCCCATGTAACTCATCCATCAACTGATCTATGCGTGGAATGGGGTACCGATTCTTGATCGTTTTCTTGTTGAGTGCTCTGTAATCGATGCACATCCGTAACGTGCCATCCTTCTTCAATACCAGAACGACTGAAGATGCAAAAGGACTCATGTTGGGCCTGATGTGCCCCATAGCAAGCAATTCTTTGATTGCTTTCTCAATCTCGTCCTTGAATTTCTTGGGGTGCCTATAGGGCACTGTAATCATCGGTGTAGCCCCTGCCTCTAACTCAATCATGTGCTCAAAACCCCTGTCGAGCGATCTCCCTAATGGTATTGGCCCAAATACTAGCTCATACTGACCCAAAAGCTCTCGGATCTGTGGATGGTAATGCTCCCTACCCTCTGAATCCTTCTGCATGGTGATCAAACACTATGTTGCGTAAACCACATCACCGTGACGAAAGATCCGCTCCATCCTCTTTGCCGATACTTCTCAAGGTGCTCCTGTAGACATGCCTCTCAGCACAACTCTCGATCCACTGGCATCTATGAAGCTCATGGTCAACGTCTGATAGTTGAACCCAATCTCCCCCAATGAATATAACTACTGTACCCCTAACACGGCATCAGTGTCTGATAGGTCAACTACATAGAAGGTGTTTGTCAAGGTGTAGTTGCCTAGTCTGACCTCTAGGTCGGGGATCATGTTTACACATGTCATCGTGTGTCCATCAGCCACCGCCACATGGAATCCCACAAACTCCTACGTGCATAACCCCCTCCTAGCTACTAAGGACGCATCTATGAAGTTGTGGGTGGCCCCACCATCAACTAAAGTTGTCATGCATTGCCCCTATACAGGGCCCTTGAGCCTGAGAGTGTTGTGCCTGGGTACTCCTGAAAGGGTGGCTATGGTTCCCCCTTTCACCTCTCCACGAGATTTTGCCTCCTCCTTGGGTTGTGCCCTTGCCGGTATCTGAGGTTTCTTCGACTGTTGCTCTGGCTTATGAGTGGTCTCATAATCTGAATCACTGTCTGTCGGTTCCTCAATATCCTCATCCTCCTCCTCACTACCTAATTCCACTTCAATGTAGTGGAGTTGTCCCTTTCCCATGCATCTATGCCCTGGGACCCAAGGGTCTCTACAAGAGAAGCAAAGCTTCTTCCTCATCAACTCTCGTCTCGTATCATCATCTAGCTTGGGCTTACCCTTCCATTCCCTTTGAGGATTCTTCTGATCCTTGTCTCTTTGTGGTACAAAGGGTTTGGTAAAAGGTTTAGTTTTTGGCACAGAGTCTGCCAAATCTCTAGTGCATCGGATGGCATCCTGCAAGGTGTGAGGTCGATATGCCTTCACCCATACCTCTCAAGGGTTCTGTGAGCCCTTCTGTGAATAACATAATCAGCCAGGGCTCGGATATATCTGTCACTGCCACTGCTACCCCCTGAAACTCTGAAATGAATGTCTCTACTATGCCAGTTTGTCTCAACTGAGTTAGATCCCTGAAATGGATCTCTGGATCCCTCCTGTCAAATCTATCATTGAGTCTCTCTATGAACTCTCTATAGGAGGTGATGCGACTGTGGCCCAGTGTCACCAATCCATGATACCACCACTCGTGTGCCTCACCCTCCAAGTGTAAGGTAGCGAAATGGATGGCTTCTGACTCTATCATCTGGTTGAGCTTGTAGTAGGTGTTTAGCTTCTATACCCAAGCTCTGGCGATGCATTTGGACGATCCGTCAAAAGAAGGTATGGTGAGTTTACCAACTTTTTGGATGATATCAATGTTATGCCCTGTTGTTGTTGTGGCTGCGGCCCTCCCCTCTGTGGTTCTCTAGGGCGGTTCCTGAGTCTGAGTCCACAATACTTGATTAAAGTCATATCCTGATGGAAGACACGGCCCAATGCTGCATACTCCCTCTGATACTCTGCAATGTCCTCTGCATGAGTGGGTGGTCTCTGTACTATCAGCATCTGTGTTGCTACCGGGGGTGCTCTCTGGAAACTGGGAAACAACGGTCGGGGAATCCTACTCGCAAAGGTGTATGTGCGAGTGGGTGACTGGGGTCTACTGCCTACCCCTGAATTCCCCTATGCTACATGTGGGGCTTGTGTGCCCGAAATGTCCACCATAGCCAATTTCTCAGCCACCTAAGCCAAGGACTGAGACATGGTCCGCTGACTAGCTAACATATCACTGATAACCTGCATGAAGGTTGCCTCTGGTTCCATGGGGGCGTTACCACTGCCCTCCGGTCACTCATATCTGTCACCTAGCATTCTCTCTGCTTCGCGCTCGGCCTCGCTCTCTGTTCTTCTCTCTACTTCTCTGTGTGCCTCTTCCTCTTCCTGTGAACTGGGAGGGAAAGGAGGAAAGTTAGGCCTAGGCCTTCTTTCCTTGCCCCTGTTGTAAGTGACATATTCATCACCTACATGCTCATGGCCATCTGGTTCTTCTGCTGTACTCATTGTCTTTAGTCACAGGCTGGCAAGACTAAAGCTCTGATACAACTGAAATATCCTTGATCTCGTTGATCAAGATATTTACTACGGATCTAGTGTTATGTCTCACAAATTTGATACACAGGGGGTTTATGGATGCGTTTTATCTTCAAATCTGATACTCTGGGAGTTTCTGGATGCGTTTCAGTTGTGTGCTTGAGATCTTTATGGTTATTGCATGTGCATGTTGTATATTATGGTTTAAACAATATATAGATGATGCATGCAGAAATAAAGAACATCAACCGCCCAATAATATGTATTATGAGACTCAAGCATGGAAATACAATGACATACTGGAAATATAGAGAATAGTCATCAGTTAGATCTCATGGTTAGATCTCATGGATAATCACTGGAATACAAGCAAATAACATAAAAATACATGTGATCAGAAGATGAAGGCAGATTTGATGCATGCACGGATGGATCGACAAAATAGGCAATTCTGGAGAAGTACGACAACCGCCGCAAGTTGGAAAACTCGTCCGGAAAGTTTGGGAAACTCCTAAAAAAGCCCTAATGAGATTAGTAGAGATCCACAAACTAAATGCATTCATCACCCAAGAAACAAGGGGTGAAGAGGTTAAGATATCAAGAGAATTATCAAACATTTTGAAGGATTGGGACTTTAATACATAGATCGTGTATGCATGTCAAAGGGGTTTGGTTAAAAGATGGAAGAAAAGAACAATGAGGCTATTCAAGTATTGGAGCTATGGGAAATATTAAATGGTGTCATTGTTTAAGAGCCCTATGATGATAGGGTGTCAATTTAAGAAGGCCTATTCTCAAGATTTCATGAGAAGAAGTAATGTTATCCTTGGAGGGAATTTGAATTTTACAAGAAGAAGAGAAGAGTATGGGAGATGCTACTGGGGCATACCCTTTGGCTGAATTATTTATAAACAAATTGGAGGAGGCGAGCTTTGTGGATGTATAACCCAAACAAGTTCCTACCTAAAGGAACATGAGGATTGGGGGAGAAAGGGTGACTAAGAGAATAGACCACTTTTTAGTTTTTGCCTCCTTTGAGTGATCACAATAAGATAAGAACCTAGGTCGAGGTTGGAGGTGAACCAAAAAATTTGCTAATTTTTCTCCAAATAACAAGGGAGGACGTAAGCCCCCAAGCCCATTCAAATTTAACTTTACTCGGTTGGAGAAGGAAGACTTTGTCATATTAGTTAGAGCAAAAGGATGCCATTTGATGCCTCCCTCATAGAATCTCATGGGAAAATGAGAAGAGAATTAAAAAGGATGAACGAGCATCAATATCACTTGAAACACAAATCAAATAAATTTGTGATAAAGAAGATGTCAATCGTATTGATGACAAAAATTAGGCAAATTTAAGGGTTCTAGAACAAAAGAAGAGGAAAGTTCTTGCAAATGCAAGGCCCTATGTAGACTCAAAAGTAGGGCATTATGGCTAGAGAAGTGCAAAGACAAGAGAAATGAGAGTAAAAAAAATTTGAATTTAACTTTACTCGATTGGAGAAGGAAGACTTTGTCATATTGGTTAAAAAAGTACATACCCCCTAGTCTAAGCCTTTAGACTATATAACCTTCCCCTGTTATCTTACAAATAATCCTAAAGCCCATTTCCAGCCCTTAAATACACCCTTTCCAGCCCTAAAATAGTTACCCCTTACTATCCCTCAAATACCCCTCAAATAGCCTTTCCAACAAACATTAATATCAAAGGCTCAACTCGCCTTTCCAGCATTTTTTGTTTCCCTTGCCTTTCATTTGCCCTTTCCCTTTCACTTTAGGGTTAATTACAACCTTTCCCTTTTCCCATGCCATCAACACTCATCATGAAGTCAGGAACATCAGAATCCCCCTCAAGTATGCCCTGTCAGATGTCACTCAAAGTAAACCTTTAGGGTGTACATAAAGTATATATATATATATATATATATATAGCAAAAAAGGATGCCATTTGATGCCTCCCTCAAAGAATCTCATGGGAAAATGAGAAGAGAATTAAAAAGGATGAACGAGCATCAATATCACTTGAAACACAAATCAAATAAATTTGCGATAAAGAAGATGTCAATCGTATTGATGACAAAAATTTGGCAAATTTAAGGGTTCTAGAACAAAAGAAGAGGAAAGTTCTTGCAAATGCCAAGGCCCTATGTAGACTCAAAAGTAGGGCATTATGGCTAGAGAAGTGCCAAGACAAGAGAAATGAGAGTAAAAAAAATGCTCTGAGACAATTTCAGAAGTGCAATTTGGGCTCCTCCATAGTATATAAATAGGAGATGTAGTAGGAGTGGCACAAATATACATACTATTAAAACATAGAAGCTACAAGCTATGATTCTAAAGTCGGATCTTTCTGAGAGATATGATCGAGCAAACTAGTATCAAGTTGGTGTTGATACATAGAGGTTTACATGTCCATTTAGTGAACTGGATAATGAATTGCTTCACATTAGTTTCATTTCCAGTCTTAATCGATGGCTTGGCATCCGCTTTCTTTAGACCATAAAAAGGGATCAGATAACGCTACCCTTGATCACCTTTGTTATTTTTTATAGTAGTTAAAGGGATCAAGAGTGCTTTCCTAGACGCAACAAGAATGGGATCTACAATATGTATAAGGTTAGGGACAACTCTTACATAATTGATGGGTCAGCATCTGCTTTCTGTAGACCATAAAAAGGGCTCAGATAACGCTACTCTTAATCACCTTTGTTATTTCTGATAGTAGTTAAAGGGCTCAAGAGTGCTTTCCTAGACTCAACAAGAATGGGATCTACAAAATGTATAAGGGAGAACTCTTACATTGACTCATTTACTTATTCAAGAAGAGGTTATTCTAAATTAGTTGTATCTAGTTGGGGAAACTAGTTGTATCTAAGGTCGATTTTGCACACATAGGTTTTTGTGTCCATTTAGTGAACTGGAGAATGAATTGCTTAACATTATTATCATTTGCAGTCTTAATCGTTGGATTAGCATCCACTTGATTTACAACATCAAAAGGGCTCAGACAATGCTACCCTTGATCACCTTTGCTATTTATGATAGTAGCTAAAGGGATCAAGAGTGCTTTCCTAGATGCAAGAAGAATGGGATCTACAAAATGTATAAGGTTAGGTAAAACTCTTGCCTAACATTTAGTAAACTAGAGAATGAATTGTTTGACATTAGTATCATTTGTAGTCTTAATAGTTGGATTAGCATCCTCTTGATTTACAACATCAAGAGGGCTCAGACAATGCTACCCTTGATCACCTTTGCTATTTATAATAGTAGCTAAAGGGATCAAGAGTGCTTTCCTAGATGCAAGAAGAATGGGATCTACAAAATGTATAAGGTTAGGTAAAACTCTTACAATGACTCGTTTACTTATTGTGGACCATGTTCTTTTATTCTTTAATGGTTCAGGGAGAGGTTCTTCTAAATTAAAGGAGATATTAAAAACATATTGCACAGGTATATGTATGATGGTAAATATGCAAAAATCTTTAATTGCTTTCAATGAAGTGGTAGACGAACAAATCAACACAATCCCTCATCTCAAACTTCCAAGTAAAATGCAAATAATTGGGGTTTTATAACAAACCAAATGATCACAAGGTCAATGATTGAACATGGCTCATAGACAGAAAGGAGAATTAACTTGTGCTGTAACAGATGATTATCTAAAGGAGGACGCATTATTTTTTTAAATCAATGCTAAAAACAATTCTAGTGTATTGGCACTCATTGATTTTTATTCCAAAGGCGATTCTACAAAAAATAGTTTCAGATGTTTGAGGTATGGTTAAAAAGAAAGTGAAGGAATATCTTTACTGAAATGGCAACCATAGCTAAGCCTAACACATGGGAGGTTAGGGCCTCAAGAATATTCATCGTTTTCAGAAGGCACTGCTACCAAGACCTGTGTAGACTCATAACAAGGGATGGGCTAGGTCATCAACCATACATACATTTACCTTGGTACTATAGCAGGATGGATCAAAAGACCCTCAAAAATCATTTGTTTAAATCAATGCTAAAAACAATCCTAGTGTATTGGCACTCATTGGTTTTTATTCTAAAGGGGATTCTAAAAAAAATCAGGAAAAATGGTTTCAGATGTTTGAGGTATGGTTAAAACTTAAAAGGAAAGTGAAGGAATATCTCTAGTGAAATGGAAACCATAGCTAAGCCTAACACCTGGGAGTATGGGCACTGAAGAATATTCATTGTTTTCGAAAGGCACTAGCTACCAAGACCTTTGTAGACTCATAACAAGGGATGGGCCATGTCATCACCCAAAAATACATTTACCTTGGTACTATAGCAAGATGGATCAGAAGAACCTCGAAAAGCAATTGAAATGTGTCAATAATATGGAAGGTCATGGGTTTAGCCTTCCCACTAGTGGGGAATTAGCTAATGTGGAAAGTTGGAAGAGAAAAAGTTGAGTTGGGAATAGATCCATGGGTGGGGAGTGGAGATTTGTATAAACTTCCTGACAATGTAATCGCAACTCTTCAAAGGAAAGGGATCCTTAACCCATCTCAAACAGATCTCCAAAGTTGTCCACTATCTGGCACCATGAGTCAAAAAATGCAAATCAATTAGATTTGGGTGGTCATGAAGGGAAGTTGTGGGAGGCATATATAGAAAAATTGAAGGTAAGTCATCTTGGAATTGACGTGTAAGATGAATTGGTTTGGTCCAAGAATTCTACTCTAGGGATCCACACTCCAAAAATAAGATACAAAACCATGTATGGAAGTGATAGGCCTGAATATTTTTAATGGTGATAGAAACCACAATGGAAAACCAGGTCTCCATTGAAGGTAAGAATCTTTATGTAGTTAGCCATAAACAATAAGGCCCTCACTTGGGAGGCTCTTAGAGGAGGAAGAATCATGGTCCTAGTAGGTGTGTCTTATGCAAGGAGTGAGAGGAAATCATATGTCACTTGCTAATTTCATATGCATATGCTAGATAGGTTTGGGAGGAAATGGAATGATTAACAAGGGCAAGAGGAGGATGGCAAGGTTCAAGTCAATTGAAATGTGCTTGACTCATGGGCATAAGAAGCAAGAGCTTAAAGAATTTAGAGCCCTCCTTTTTATTGTTGACTAGGATATTTGAATTTTTGGCTTGCAAAGAAAGCTAGAATATTTGACAATAAATGCATTCCTACCTTTCAATGTGCATCCCAATGGAGGTCAATTATTGCTAGCTACAAGTTCCCTCCAAAAAGCATGCCTCAAAAGCAACTTAATCATGAGCCAACTGGAAATTTGAGGGCTAGGGGATATTTTTGATGGTGCCAATTAAGGTGAACCCCCCCCCATTGTCAGGCAACGGGAACCCTCTTCATATCGAATACTCATTAATTTAGGTACAAAGCAAGGGGTTGGCAATATTTTTGATGGTGCCAATTAAGGTGACCCCCCCATTTGTCAAGCAAGGGGAACCCTCTTCATATCTAATACTCAATAATTTGGGTACAAAGCAAGCCTAGCGGAAGGTTCTAAGTTCTAACAACCATGCATAACTTCTAAAAGCTTCTAAGTTTCCTGGTCATTCCAATCCAAATAATCTTCGTCGTGGTTGTTCTTTGACCGGTATTTTGGCGTGTGACCTTGGAATTACAAAAAACTGGGATTTTCAATCTATGTTTCTGTAGTGTCCAGCCATGGAGCCATCTTGGAATGATTTTAAGCAAGTACTTGGGCGTCGTGAGGAAATAGCTCAGTGCAACAACTTAGCTCTACATCATCTCTCTAGCAAATTTCGGCACTTTGATTAGATCTACATTATCTCTCTAGCTAATTTCGGGACTTTGAGTAATCCCGAGCCAACTTGACCATTTCCAAGAATCAGGAAAGAGAGGTGGCTCTGACTGCTCTCAACAAGAGAATGGATGGCATGGACTCTGAAATTCAGCAGATAAAGACCCAACTCAATGTCCATCATATGGTTTATTTTTCTAATGTACATGATGGAATGCTTCCGCGAGACAAAGTAGCCAACAGTGGCATAGGCATCAACGATAGAGGCATCTCCCCTATGGAGACAAAGGAAGCTTTTCCACTTGGAGCTCGAGAAATTCAAGAATCCATTTCTTCAAACTAATGTATATTTTCCAAGGTTATTTGGTGTTTAAATAGTTTCTATAAGGATGTAATCAGCTTTGATGAGCATAGTAATAGTTCAAGCAGAGTTGTTTTGCCTCCTATTATAGATCTAGAAATTTGGAGTGTGTTGGCACAACTCTTATTAATATATACTAAGTTCAGTTCTAGTAAAAAAAAATGACAAGAGAAATAATAAGGAGGAACGAGCATTGGTATCACTTGGTGTTAGTTTTTGTTGCTCGGGAGGCACTCTGCATGTTTTGTCTTGTATGCGGATGTAACCTCATGCTTACACTACTAGGCACTTGACTATGTAAATGGTTTTTAATAAAGTTGTGATAAAGTGGTTCTTTTATTAAAGTAACTTTTTAATGAAGTGTACCTTCTAATATTAAAGTGACTTTAATTCATAAAGTGCACTTATGTTATAAAGTGAAATTGTACTTTAATATTTTAAGTAATTTATTTTGGAGGGAATGAATCATGTCCCTTTATCTTGTAAAGGCAGGATTAGATCTTGGCCATTGGATTTAGGGTTGGAGAAGGTGAAGGGTCACTTTCAGATTATAAGAGAATACCTAGGGTAGTGTGCAAGACAAGAAGAGAGAGAGAGATAGCTTGAAGAGGAAAGGGCAGAAACTGGGCACATTTCCCAAGAGGAAAGAGGGCACAAATCCCAAGACAATTCGTTGTGTAACTGAGTTGGAGCTTTTTGCTGTTTTGGAGGCCGTACTGTACAGATCCATACATTCCGTACAGCAGAGAAAAGGGGCACAGATTTCGAAGCTGGTTTGCTACACACAAACCGAGGTACCTGCTGGTATATTTTCCTTGTTGTTGGGGTGTTTTTAGGCTGCTGTCCATACAGTACGTTTTTGGCACATTTTTCAGTGTAATGGTACAGCTGGGGCCATACAGGTCGTACAACTCACTGAGCACAGTTTTCTAGGCAGCATTTTGTAGGGCAGTTTTGTGGCTGTGAGTGGTTTCCATCTGCTGGGTTTAGTTATTTTCTGCTGATACAAATTTCCTAAAGCTAATAAAAGATCTCTCTAATTGGGTTTTCGCCACATTGGGGTTTTCCATGGCAATGCCTAAATTTCCAAGTATTTCATCGTTTTGTGATTGTTGTTCATTGTTATTTTTTCCGCTGCAACAGCAATGTGTATTTCAGTTTATGAAGTTCTGGGTTATTTTCATTTAACTCTGAAATCAAGTTTTTACTAAGTGGGTGATATTTGTTTTATTGGGTTAACTTAAATCACTGATTTTCTACACTTGGAACACAAATCACATAAATTTCTGATAAAGAAGATGTCGATCTTAATGATGACAAAACTTGGCCAAATTGAAGGGTTCTAAAACAAAATAAGAGGAAATTTCTTGCAAATGCCAAGGCCCTATGGAGACTCAAAAGTAGGGCATTATGGCTAGAAAAGTGCCAAGACAAGAAAAATGAGAGGAAAGAAAATGCTTTGAGGCAATTTCAAAAGTGCACTTTGGGCTCGTCCATAGTATATAAATACGGGATGTAGTAGGAGTGGCACAAAGATGCATACTATTAAAACAACGAAGCTGCAAGCTATGATTCTAAAGTTGTATCTTTCTAAGGGATGTGAGTGATCAGGGAAACTAGTTGTATCTAAGGTCCATGTTGATACACAAGTTTTTGTGTCCATTTAGTGAACTGGAGAATGAATTGCTTAACATTACTATCATTTGCAGTCTTAATCAATGGATTAGCATCCGCTTGCTTAGAACCATCAAAAGAGCTCAAACAACCATCAAAAGGGCTCAAACAATGCTACCATTTATCACCTTTGCAATTTATGATAGTAGCTAAAGGGCTCAAGAGTGCTTTCCTAGATGCAAGAAGAATGGGATCTACAAAATGTATAAGGTTAGGTAAAACTCTTATATTGATTCATTTACTTATCGTGGATGATGTTCAACTCTTTAATGGTTCAAGGAAGGAACAAATCAATTCAATGATGTGGCAGAGGAACAAATCAATTCAATCCCACATCTCAAACTTCCATGTAGGATGGAAATACTTGGGGTTTTATATCAAACCAAATGATCACGGGGTCAATGATTGAAAATGGCTCATAGCCAAAGTTGAAAGGAGAACTAACTGTAAGTTTTAAACCTGTGAAGTAAAGCAATGCATATTGATTCTTAAGCAAAACAGAATTTAATCAATGGCTCATACATAGAGTACACAGAGATTTTATACCGGAAAACCTTTCTTATATTCATTATCTCGAATTTCACCATTCACTATACAATATATACAATGTTTTTAGGTATTCCGTAGATACCAAAACCCTAA
>JZKD02S1928501.1:1303673-1322124 GCA_000966675.3 Picea glauca | reverse complement strand
CAACAACATGTCATCAACATACAACACTACATAAATGAAGTGATTACCATCCTGCTTGGAATATACACAGTGATCAGCCCTGCTTCTTACAAATCCCAATCCAAGGATGTATGTGCCAAACTTTTGGCACCACATCCTAGGTGATTGCTTCAGACCATATAGTGACTTCTTTAGCTTACAGACCATCTCTTTCTTTCCCTTCACTACAAAGCCTTCTAGCTACTTCATGTAGATTTCTTCTTCCAAATCCCCATGTAGGAATGTTGTCTTCACATCCATCTGTTCCACTTCAAGATCAAAAGCAACAGCAATAGATAAAAGAAATCTAATAGAAGTTAACTTAGCAACAGAAGAAAAAATCTCACCAAAGTCAATTCCCTATACCTGGGAATAACCTTTTGCTACTAACCGAGCTTTGTATTTCTCCACTTCACCTTGTGCATTAAACTTCTTCTTAAACAACCATTTGCTACCAACAAATTTTCTTCCAACTGGAAACTCAACTATATCCCATGCCTCATTCTTATCCAAGGCATCCATTTCTTCAACCATGGCCTTCTTCTAGAGTTTACTATCCTCTAAATTCACTGCTTCCCTAACAATTATGGGATCATCATCAGTAATAGATAAAGCAAAATTGGAACGAAAATCAGGTGGACTATACCGTTCTGGTTTCCTTCTATCTCTCACTGATCTCCTCAATATTGGGGTATGAGGTTCTTATTCTTCTTCTTCTGCTTCCTCTTCTTCAAATGATTCAGATTTTGCATCATCCAACTTAAGCTCTATTTTCTCAAGTTAGTCTTGCGTTGGTAGGAATTCATGTTTGGACACATCTTTTACGTCTCTGAAAACAACATCTCGACTGTAAACAGTTTTCTTGGTTTCTGGGTTCCAAAGCTTATAACCTTTCACACCATCTTTATAACCAATAAAGATACACTTTTCAGCCTTTTTATCCAGCTTACTTCTATTTTCCTTTGGAACATGTACATAAGCATCACAACCAAACACTCTAAGATGTTGAAGAGAGGGTTTCTTTCCAGACCATACCTCGTGCGGAGTTTTATCATCCAACGCTGATGAAGATGATCGATTGACTAGGTAACATGTTGTACCCACTGCCTCTGCCCAAAATTCTTGTCCTAACCCGGCACCACTGAGCATGCTCCTTGCTTTTTCCATCAGTGTCGTGTTCATCCTTTCTGCAACTCCATTCTGCTGAGGAGTGTATGGAGTAGTCTTTTGCCTTGCTATACCACACTTCTTACAGAATTCTTCGAATTCATTTCCGCAGAATTCTCCACCATTATCTGTTCTCAATACCTTTATTTTCTTCTCTGTCTGATTTTCTACCATAGCCTTAAACTCTTTAAATTCATCAAATACCTCAGATTTCTTTCTAAGAAAATAAATCCATGTGTTCCTTGAAAAATCGTCTATGAATGAAACATAATACACAAGAACAAGTCCAAACACATCACTGTGTATCAACTCTAAGATCCCCTTTGCTCTTGTAGCACCAGATGAGAATCTTACTTGATTCTGTTTACCAGTGATGCAATGTTCACAGAAATCAAAATCCAGAGTGCAATTAGACATACCTCCAACCATGCCTTTACCATGTAGTGTTCGAAGGCCCTTTTCTCCAATATGCCCCAACCTTTGATGCCACAGCATGGTCTTCTTTTCAGGGGCAATATTGGTCTTGTCTTCTTTATTTCTCTGTTCAGGGACTACAGAACTGTTACACCCATTAGTATAAGTGCTTCCCAACAACTTGTACAGAGTTCCACACCGAACTCCCCTCATCAACACCATTGCTCCTCGTACCATCTTGCAAGTGTTCTTTCCAAATACAGTATCCACTCCTGCATCATCCATCTTGCTTACAGATATTAGGCTCCTGGCTAGTTTTGGAATGTGCAGAACCCCAGGGAGAGTTCTAATCCTTCCATCTTTTAGAAGCAACTTAACCCTTCCACGTCCCAAGATTTTTGTTGTTGAGTCATCTCCTAGGAATACATCACCACCATCGTATTTTTCATATTCAGAGAACCACTCCTTGTGAGGAGTCATATGGTATGACGCACCTGAGTCGATCAAACATACATCACGTTCTGCATGTGTACTTGTAGATGCCAGGTAAACATCACCTCCTTCTTTAGTGGAGGTTTCCGCCTCTGTGGAAAAGGTACTATCAGATCCCTTTAGTTTTTCAACCTTATTAGACTTGCAATCTTTCTTATAATGCCCTGTTTTACCACACTTCCAACATTTCCTCAAATATTTTCCTGGAGACTTAGATCTACCTGTAGATTTAGATCTCCACCCTAAAGGCTTACCAGGGTTCCTGTCTTGGGTACGCCCTCTTACAAATAAAGCATTTGTGCTATGACTATCCATGTTTTTCCACCTCATCTCTTCAGATAACAAGGATGAAACTACATCCTCATACTTCAATGTAGATTGATTGGTACTACCAATTGTTACAACCAGATTATCCCAAGAGTCTGGCAAGAGTCCGGCAAAGAACATAACAAAGTAATACACTTATCTTCTTCTGCAATCGTAATATTAACAGAGACAAGTTGACTTACCAAAGTATTAAACGCATTTAGATGTTTTGTCAGAGAATCTCCATCTTCCATCCTAAGATGATACAACTTCTTTCAAAGAAACAACTTGTTTACCAGGGACTTTGATTGATACAAATTCCCCAACTTATCCCATAGTTCCTTGGTTGTAGATTCTCCCGAGACATTCAACAAAACCGAATCTACCAGGCAGAGTCGAATAGTACTCCTTGCTCTTCTGTCCAACTTCTCCCAATCTTCTTTCGACATACCAGTAGTTGGTGTACTAGTAGTTTGTGTACTAGTAGGTTGTGTACCAGTAACCTATGTGCTAGTAGACGATGAACCAGTAGGCTGTGTACCAAGATCCGATCCATTGTTCTTTGTCTACAAGAAGGTCCTCTATCTTGAGCTTCCATAGCTCAAAGTTTTTATGGTTGAACTTCTCTATCTCGATTCTAGATGAGCTCGCCATTCCTCTTTCTATACTTGAATCTCCACTGCAAAAGCTCCCACTAAACCCAGGTTTATCCCAGACCCAAGATAAACTTGATCTATCAAGACCGAGCCAAACCCTCAACAGCAAAGGCGTCCCTCTGAAGCCAAAAATGAGCTCTGATACCACATGTAAGTTTTAAACCTGTGAAGTAAAGCAATGCATATAGATTCTTAAGCAAAACAAAATTTAATCAATGGCTCCTACACAGAGTACACAGATATTTTATACCGAAAACCCTCAACCAGGAAAACCTTTCTTATATTCATTATCTCGAATTTCACCATTCACTATACAATATATACAATGTTTTGAGGTATTTCGTAGATACCAAAACCCTAATCCCTAAGACCGGGATTATTTTTAGTAAACCGCTAAAAATAGCAAAAACCGCCCAAAAAAAAAAATTCAGGGCGCTGCACCAAACGCTGCGCGTAACCAGGGGGGCATACCTAGGACCCCCTAAGAAAGCACCCAGCGCACACAACACATACAGAGCACTAGTACAAGGGATCGTCAGATGCAGTTGTCATATCTGACACGCCCACACACACACATGCAAAGAATATAACACATACCCAACACTAACTTGTGGTGCACCAGACGGTTATCTAGAGGAGGACAACTTATTTTGGATAAATCGGTGCTAAAAGCAATCCTATTGAAAATGGCTCATAGACAAAGTGGAAAGGAGAATTAACTTGTGGTGTAACAGAAGAGAGAATTAACTTGTGGTGTAACAGAAGGTTATCTAGAGTTGGAGGACTTATTTTGGTTAAATCGGTGCTAAAAGCAATCCTAGTCTATTAGCACTCATTGGTTTTTATTCCAAGGGGGATTCTAGAAAAAATCAAGAAAAATAGTTTTAGATGTTTGAGGTATGGTTAAAAAGAAAGTGAAAGAATATCTCTAGTGAAATGGCAACCATAGCTAAGTATAACACCTGGGAGGTTGGAGCCTTAAGAATATTCATGGTTTTGGGAAGGCACTAGCTACCAAGACCTTTGTAGACCCATAACAAGTGATGTGCCACGTCCTCACAGATAAATACATTTACCTTGGTACTGTAAAAGGAATTGGGGATCAGAAGACCCTCAAGAAGCATCAAAATGTGTCAATAATATGGAAGGTCGTGGGTTTAGCCTTCCCATTAGTGGCAGAATTTACTAGCGTGGAAAGTTAGAAGAGAAACAATTATGATGGGATTAGATCCATGGGTGGGGAATGGAGGTATGTATAAACTTCGTAACAATCTAATTGCAACTCTTCAAAAAAGAGGCATCCTTAATCTAGCTCAAGCATATCTCCAAAGTTGTCCACTATCTCGCACCATGAGTCAAAAAGTGCAGATCAATTAGATTTGGGTGGTCATGAAGGGAAGCTATGGGAGGCATATATAGAAAAAATGAAGGTAATTCATCTTGGAAGAAGAGGTGGAAAATGAATTGGTTTGGTCCAATAATTCTACTCTAGGGATCTACCACTCCAAAACTAAGATACAAAGCCATGAATGGAAGTGATAGGCCTAAATATTTTTAATGGTGATAGACCTGAATATTTTAAATGGTCTCCATTTAAGGTAAGAATCTTTATATAGTTAGCCATAAAGAATAAGGCCCTCACTTGGGAGGATCTATAGAGGAGGATCAATCATGGTCCTACTAGGTGTGTCTTATGAAAGGAATGAGAGGAAATCATTGTCACTTGCTAATTTCATATGCATATGCCAAACACGTTTTGGGAGGAAATGGAAAGAATGACAAGGGTAGGAGGAGGATGGCAAGGTTCAAGTCAATTGCAAAGTGTTGGACTCACAGGCGGAAAAAGCAAGAGCTTAAAGAATTTAGAGCCCTCGTTTTGGGAGGAAATGGAAAGAATGACAAGGGTAGGAGGAGGATGGCAAGGTTCAAGCCAATTGCAAAGTGCTTGACTCACAGGCAGAAAAAGCAAGTGCTTAAAGAATTTAGAGCCCTCTGCTTAAAGAATTTCGAGCCCTCCTTTTTATCGTTGACTAGGATATTTGAATTTTGGCTTACAAGGAATGTTAGAATATTTGACAATAAATGCATTCCTACCTTTTCAATGTGCATCCCAATGTAGTTCAACTATTGCTAGCTATAAGTGCCCTCCAAAAAGCATACCTCAAAGGCAACTTAATCATGAGCCAACTAGAAAGTTGAGGGCTTGGGGTTATTTTTGATGGCGCCAATGAAGCCCATTTGTCAAGCGAGGGGAACACTCTTCATATCTAATACTCATTACTTTAGGTACAAAGTAAGCCTAGTGGAAGGTTCTAACAACCATGCATAACTTCTAACTTTAAAAATGTTCTTATCTTTAGATTCAGAATAGGGGGGTCACATCTTGCAAATCTTTAATGATTCTCTGGTTGTTATAAATTGCATGTGTGGAAAATTTAGGATTTATTATTGGAGGTGATCAAAAGAATGTAAAATGTTTTTAACTACACTTCATTCTTTCATGTACGTAGAGAACTCTATATGGAAGTTAAATCCTTATCCAAAGATGGATTTCATATGGAAGTTGGGCTTTTGAAGTTGTTATAAATTGCATGTGTGGAAAATTTAGGATTTATTATTGGAGGTGATCACAAGAATGTAAAATGTTTTTAACTACAATTCAATCTTTCATGCTCTATATGGAAGTTAAATCCTTATCCAAAGATGGATTTCATACGGAAGTTGGGCTTTTGACAATACTAAATCCAAGGATGGCTTCGTCCAGGACTTTTCAAAATCAGTTTTTAAAGTTTTTTTTGTTGTTGGGTACATCAATGGTTGATTATCTAAATTTCTGATCAGTGTAACATTGTAACAGCATAGCGCTGAAGGGTTAGATATCATGCCTAGACATGTCAACTTTTGTTTTCCCACTATGGACAATTATATAACAAAAAATGAGTTAAATTAAACCATAACTACCTTCTTCTTAGCCTTCATCCATGCCCACTGCATCTATGGAATACCTATGGAATCTGGATCAGTTGGGCTGTTTGGGACTGCCTTGATTCCCTCGCTCCCTGAACCCAACATAACAAAATAAAAAATTCTAACAAAAAATTTGTAAAAGGCAACAAAAATATCATGAGAAATAATAAACGTAAACTGTAATATATTATAAAAATATTAAAAAGATGCCAAAAATCATAAACCCTAAACAAGTGAAGAGGGAGGAGTGAAGGGTGTGGATTAAAGAGTTGGAAACTACAAAGAATGTTTGCAGTGTTTGGGTTTTGAGGTTGACAATAGATACCTCTGGAGACTACAAAGAATTTTTGCTTGCATTGATAACCAAAGAGCAATCCTGAATTCTGATTTTTTGTTAGTCAAGTTGGTTGTTGTGTGCAGGCTAGATTGAGAACAAAGACCTTACATCCATTAGAAGGACCAAGAAGAACGATATCCTTGTACATTACAAATGAATAGAGGCCTAGTAGGCTTCAGAAGATAGAGCTCTTTAGAAAAAAGAGCAAGTGGGCCACAAGTCCCTGGTTTATCAATCAAACAAGGCAACTCATTGGATGCCAAGTTATGTGCCAATTTTTCATCTCTTGCTGTGGCTTACATTCATTTTAGGTAAGAACTGAATGCTTTGAAGATTCTGGGATTACACTGGCTTTGGGGGCACACACCATTGTCTTTGAAGAGATGGAGCATGTACTTTGATCCACGACGGGAAAATGTGCCATTACAATAGATGTGGGTGAAGCTCCCTGTACTGCCACTGGATTTTTGGTCCATGGATGTCCTTTTAAGGCAATTGATAATAGCATTTGCCAATTCCTGGAAGTGGATAACAGCAACCAAAAAACCAATGCATGTACCATTGCCAACATCTTAGCTCCCTGTATTGCCACTGGATTTTTGGTCAATGGATGTCCTTTTAAGGCAATTGATAATAGCATTTGTAAATTCCTGGAAATGGATAACAGTTACCAAAAACCCAAAACATGTACCATTGCCAACATTTTGGTCATAGTGGATCTAAGCGACGATCTAGCAAAGGAAATAGTTATGGAAAAGTAGGACATGCAACATTGTCAAGTATTAAACTATGTAAGCATCTCATTCAAATGCACTAGATGCCATGCGTATGGTTATCTAACCAGTGAATGTACAATAAAATTTCCAAAGAAAATGTGGGTTCAAAAACCTTGGAATCCATAAAGACAAAGAAGGGGAAGGCACCTAAATGGGCCAAGGAAGGATTGAACATAGTGGAAGGGGGATTGGGTGGAGACCTCTTCATAGAAGGAAAAAAAATTCCCAATATTGAGTGCAAAAAAGACTCAACAGGTGCAAGCTCAATGGGAAGCATATAATCTTTGTGATACCCGAACGAGGATGCAAAAGACTAATGATGAGAGTATATAGTAGTCTCCACAAAATGTACTATTGGAAGCTCAACCAAATCTTGACTCAAGTATCTCCAATTTCTCCTACAATTTTAGTAAATTATGGACAATCTTTTGTTTAGATCAAAATATATGGCCAAATCCAGGGATTAATAAAATAGCTTTCCTATGGGAAAAAAAAGAAGGGAACCTAAGGAAAAGGGAGTTCTAGCCACCAAACCTTTAGCCACAACCCTACCCTAGAGAAAGTTTGGAGGAATTTTGAACAGGGAAGTATGCAAAAAACATAGTTTAATAAGGAGAATAAGGGGAGGAGTGAGATCCCATGATCTACCTCATCTAGGGAGAACCCAAAATCCCAAGATAAATCAAGATATCCCTTAAGATCGAGTAATTTTGGACTTGCTACAGGCAGGAACAAAAGGTGGGGATAGAAATGATGATCCAAAGGAGGATTTAAAATCTAGGAGGGGGACTGAATCCCACTTCTACATGGCCCAAACCAAAGCAAAGAAGGACATCCAATGGGGAAAGGAAAAGACATTCCATGGGACCCATAGAGCAAGCAAAGCCCGAATGGAGGGTCTCCTATTATGTTTTAGACTTTTAATGCTAGGGGTTTGGGAAACTCCTAAAAAATCCCTAATGAGATTAGTAGAGATCCACAAACTAAATGCATTCATCACCCAAGAAAGCAAGGGGTGATGAGGTTGAGATATCAAGAGAATTGTCAAACATTTTGAAGGATTGGGACTTTAATACGTAGATCATGTATGCAGGTCAAGGGATTTGGTTACAAGATGGAAGAAAAGAACAATGAGGCTAACCAAGTACTTCTTGATTCAAGTATTGGAGCTATGGGAAATATTAAATGGTGTCATTGTTTAAGAGCCCTATGGTGATAGGGTGTCATTTTAAGAAGGCCTATTAGCTCAAGATTTCATGAGAAGAAGTAATATTATCCTTGGAGGGAATTTGAATTTTACAAGAAGAAGAGAAGAGTATGGGAGATGCTACTGGAGCATACCCTTTGGCTGAATTATTCATAAACAAATTGGAGGAGGTGAGCTTTGTGGATGTATAACCCAAACAAGTTCCTACCTAAAGGAACATGAGGATGGGGGGAGAAAGGGTGACTAAGAGAATAGACCACTTTTTAGTTTTTGCCTCCTTGATGAGTGATCACAATAGGATAAGAACCTAGGCCGAGGTTGGAGGTGAATCAAAAAATTTGCTAATTTTTCTCCAAATAACAAGGGAGGAACGTAAGCCCCCAAGCCCATTCAAATTTAACTCTACTCGGTTGGAGAAGGAAGACTTTGTCATATAGGTTAGAGCAAAAGGATGCCATTTAATGCCTCCCTCAAAGAATCTCATGGGCAAATGACAAGAGAATTGAAAAGGATGAATGAGCATCAATATCACTTGAAACATAAATAAAATAAATTTGTGATAAAGAAGATGTCAATCGTATTGATGACAAAAATTTGGCAAATTTAAGGGTTCTAGAACAAAAGAAGAGGAAAGTTCTTGCAAATGCCAAGGCCCTGTGTAGACTCAAAAGTAGGGCATTGTGGCTAGAGAAGTGCCAAGACAAGAGAAATGAGAGTAAAAAAAATGATCTGAGATAATTTCAGAAGTGCAATTTGGGCTCCTCCATAGTATATAAATAGGAGATGTAGTAAGAGTGGCACAAATATACATACTATTAAAACATAGAAGCTGCAAGCTATGATTCTAAAGTCGGATCTTTCTGAGGGATATGATCGAGCAAACTAGTATCAAGTTGGTGTTGATACATAGATGTTTACGTGTCCATTTAGTGAACCGAATAATGAATTGCTTCACATTAGTTTCATTTCCAGTCTTAATCGATGGCTTGGCATCCGCTTTCTTTAGACCATAAAAAGGGATCAGATAACGCTACCCTTGATCACCTTTGTTATTTCTGATAGTAGTTAAAGGGCTCAAGAGTGCTTTCCTAGATGCAACAAGAATGGGATCTACAAAATGTATAAGGTTAGGGACAACTCTTACATAAGTGATGGGTCAGCATCCGCTTTCTTTAGACCATAAAAAGGGCTCAGATAACGCTACCCTTGATCACCTTTGTTATTTCTGATAGTAGTTAACGGGCTCAAGAGTGCTTTCCTAGATGCAACAAGAATGGGATCTACAAAATGTACAAGGGAGAACTCTTACATTGACTCATTTACTTATTCAAGAAGAGGTTATTCTAAATTAGTTGTATCTAGTTGGGCAAACTAGTTATATCTAAGGTCAGTTTTGCACACATAGTTTTTTGTGTCCATTTAGTGAACTGGAGAATGAATTGATTGACATTAGTATCATTCACAGTCTTAATCGTTGGATTAGCATCCACTTGATTTACAACATCAAAAGGGCTCAAACAATGCTACCCTTGATCACCTTTGCTATTTATGATAGTAGCTAAAGGGATCAAGAGTGCTTTCCGAGATGCAAGAAGAATGGGATCTACAAAATGTACAAGGTTAGGTAAAACTCTTACCTAACCTTTCGTGAACTGGAGAATGAATTGCTTGACATTAGTATCATTTGCAATCTTAATCGTTGGATTAGCATCCGCTTGATTTACAACATCAAAAGGGCTCAAACAATGCTACCCTTGATCACCTTTGCTATTTATGATAGTAGCTAAAGGGATCAAGAGTGCTTTCCTAGATGCAGGAAGAATGGGATCTACAAAATGTATAAGGTCAGGTAAAACTCTTACAGTGACTCATTTACTTATTGTGGATGATGTTCTTTTACTCTTTAATAGTTCAGGGAGAGGTTCTTCTAAATTAAAGGAGATATTAAAAACATATTGCACAGGTATATGTATGATGGTAAATATGCAAAAAAATTCAATTGCTTTCAATGAAGTGGCAGAGGAACAAATCAACACAATCCCTCATCTCAAACTTCCAAGTAAAATGCAAATAATTGGGGCTTTATAACAAACCAAATAATCACAAGGTCAATGATTGAACATGGCTCATAGACAAAGTTGAAAGGAGAATTAACTTGTGTTGTAACAGATGATTATCTATAGGAGGACGCATTATTTTGTTTAAATCAATGCTAAAAACAATCCTAGTGTATTGGCACTCATTGGTTTTTATTCCAAAGGCGATTCTACAAAAAATCACGAAAAATAGTTTCAAATGTTTGAGGTATGGTTAAAAAGAAAGTGAAGGAATATCTTTAGTGAAATGGAAGGCATAGCTAAGCCTACCACCTGGGAGGTTAGGGCCTCAAGAATATTCATCATTTTCGGAAGGCACTGCTACCAAGACCTTTGTAGACTCATAACAAGGGATGGGCCAGGTCATCATTCATACATACATTTATCTTAGTACTACAGCAGGATGGATCAGAAGACCCTCGAAAATCGTTTGTTTAAATCAATGCTAAAAAAAATCCTAGTGTATTGGCACTCATAGGTTTTTATTCTAAATGGGATTCTAAAAAAAATCCGGAACAATGGTTTCAGATGTTTGAGGTATGGTTAAAACTTAAAAGGAAAGTGAAGGAATATCTCTAGTGAAATGGAAATCATAGCTAAGTCTAACACCTCGGAGTATGGGGACTGAAGAATATTCATCATTTTCGAAAGGCAATAGCTACCAAGACCTTTGTAGACTCATAACAAGGGATGGGCCGGGTCATCACCCAAAAATACATTTACCCTGGTACTATAGCAAGATGGATCAGAAGAACCTCGAAAAGAAATTGAAATGTGTCAATAATATGGAAGGTCATGGGTTTAGCCTTCCCACTAGTGGGGAATTAGCGAACGTGGAAAGTTGGAAGAGAAAAAGTTAAGGTGGGAATAGATCCATAAGTGGGGAGTGGAGGTTTGTATAAACTTCCTGACAATGTAATCGCAACTCTTCAAAGAAAAGGGATCCTTAACCCAGCTCAAGCAGATCTCCAAAGTTGTCCACTATCTGGCACCATGTGTCAAAAAATGCAAATCAATTATATTTGGGTGGTCATGAAGGGAAGTTGTGGGAGGCATATATAGAAAAACTAAAGGTAAGTCATCTGGGAATTGAGGTATAAGATGAATTGGTTTGGTACAAGAATTCTACTCTAGGGATCTACACTCCAAAACTAAGATACAAAGCCATGTATGGAAGTGATAAGGCATGAATATTTTTAATGGTGAGAGAAACCACAATGGAAAATCAGGTCTCCATTAAAGGTAAGAATCTTTCTGTAGTTAGCCATAATGAATAAGGCCCTCACTTGGGAGGCTCTTAGAGGAGGATGAATCATGGTCCTAGTAGGTGTGTCTTATGCAAGGAGTGAGAGGAAATCATATGTCACTTGCTAATTTCATATGCATATGCTAGATAGGTTTGGGAGGAAATGGAATGATTGACAAGGGTAGGAGGAGGATGGCAAGGTTCAAGTCAATTGCAATGTGCTTGACTCATGGGCATAAGAAGCAAGAGCTTAGAGAATTTAGATTGCAATGTGCTTGACTCACGGGCATAAGAAGCAAGAGCTTAGAGAATTTAGATTGCAATGTGCTTGACTCACGGGCATAAGAAGCAAGAGCTTAGAGAATTTAGAGCCCTCCTTTTTATTGTTGACTAGGATATTTGAATTTTTGGCTTGCAAAGAAAGCTAGAATATTTGACAATAAATGCATTCCTACCTTTCAATGTGCATCCCAATGTAGGTCAACTATTGCTAGCTACAAGTTCCCTCCAAAAAGCATGCCTCAAAAGCAACTTAATCATGAGCCAATTGGAAATTTGAGGGCTTGGGGATATTTTTGATTGTGCCAATTAAGGTGACCCCCCCAATTGTCAGGCTAGGGGAACCCTCTTCATATCTAATACTCATTAATTTAGGTACAAAGCAAGGGGTTGGCAATATTTTTGATGGTGCCAATTAAGGTGACCCCCCCATTTGTCAGGCAAGGGGAACCCTCTTCATATCTAATACTCATTAATTTGGGTACAAAGCAAGCCTAGCGGAAGGTTCTAACAACCATGCATAACTTCTAAAAGCTTTTAAGTTTCCTAGTCATTCCAATCTGAAAACTCTCTGTCGTGGTTGTTCTTTGACCGTTATTTGGGCCTGCGACCTTGGCATTACAAAAAAACTGGTATGTTCAATCTATGTTAATGTAGTGTCCAACCATGGAGCCATCTTGGAATGATTTTAAGAAAGTACTTAGGCATCATGAAGAAACTATTGAGTGCAACAACTCAGCTCTACATCATCTCTCTAGCAAATTTCAAGACTTTGAGTAATCCCTAGCCAACTTGACCATTTCCAAGAATCAGGAAATTGAGGTGGCTCTAAATGCTCTAAACAAGAGAATGGATGGCATGGAATCTGAAATTCAGCAAATAAAGGCCCAGCTCCAATATCCATCCTATGGTTTATGCTTCTTATGTACATGACGGAATGCTTTCGCGAGACTAAGTAGCCAACAATGGCGCAGGCATCAAGGATAGAGGCATCGCCCCTATGGAGACAGAGGAAGGTTATCCACTTAGAGCTCCATAAATTTAGGAATCTATTTCTTCAAACTAATGTATATTTTCCAAGGTTATTTGGTGCTTAAATAGTTTCTATAAGGATGTAATCAACTTTGATGAGCATAGTAATAGTTGAAGCAGACTTTGATGATAAGAGAAATAATAAGGATGAACGAGCTTTAGTATTACTTGCAACACAAATCACATAAATTTCTGATAAAGAAGATATCGATCTTATTGATGACAAAACTTGGGCAAATTGAAGGGTTCTAAAACAAAAGAAGAGAAAATTTCTTGCAAATGTCAAGGCCCGATGGAGACTCAAAAGTAGGGCATTATGGCTAGAAAAGTGTCGAGACAACAGAAATGAGAGTAAAGAAAATGCTTTGAAGCAATTTCAAAAGTGCACTTTGGGCTTGTCCATAGTATATAAATACACGATGTAGTAGGAGTGGCACAAAGATGCATACTATTAAAACAACGAAGTTGCAAGCTATGATTCTAAAGTTGGATCTTTCTAAGGGATGTGAGTGATCAGGGAAACTAGTTGTATCCAAGGTTTTTGTTGATACACATAGGTTTTTGTGTCCATTTAGCGAACTGGAGAATGAATTGCTTAACATTAGTATCATTTGTAGTCTTAATCGATGGATGATGTTCAACTCTTTAATGGTTCAAGGAGAGGTGCTTCTAAATTAAGTGAGATATTAAAAATATATTGTATAGGTATATGCATGATGGTAAATATTCAAAAATCTTCAATTGCTTTCAATGATGTGGCAGAGGAACAAATTAATTCAATCCCACATCTCGAATTCCATGTAGGATGGAAATACTTGGGGTTTTATATCAAAGCAAATGATCATCGGGTCAATGATTGAAAATGGATAATAGCCAAAGTTGAAAGGAGAATTAACTTGTGGTGTAATAGAAGGTTATCTAGAGGACTTATTTTGGTTAAATCGGTGCTAAAATCAATCCTAGTCTATTAGCACTCACTAGTTTTTAGTCCAAGGGGGCTTCTACAAAAAATCAAGAAAATTAGTTTTAGATGTTGGAGGTATGGTTAAAAAGAAAGTGAAGGAATATCTCTAGTGAAATGGCAACCATATCTAAGTGTAACACTTGGGAGGTTGGAGCCTCAATAATATTCATCGTTTTGGGAAGGCACTAGCTACCAAGACCTTTGTAGACCCATAACAAGGGATGTTCCACATCCTCACCGATAAATACATTTACCTTGGTACTGTAGAAGGATGGATCAGAAGACCCTCAAGAAGCATTCAAAATGTGTCAATAATATGGAAGGCCATGGGTTTATCCTTCCCACTAGTGGGAAAATTTACTAAAGTTGAAAGTTAGAAGAAAAACAGTTAAGGTGGGATTAAGATCCATGGGTGGGAAGTGCAGGTATGTATAAACTTCGTAACAATCTAATCGCAACTCTTCAAAGAAGAGGCATCCTTAATCTAGCTCAAGCATATCTCCAAAGTTGTCCACTATCTGGCGCCATGAGTCAAAAAGTGCAGATCAATTCAATTAGATTTGGGTGGTCATGAAGGGAAGCTATGGGAGGCATTTATAGAAAAAATGAAGCTAATTCAGCTTGGAAGTGGAGGTAGAAGACGAATTGGTTTGATCCAATAATTCTACTCTAGGGATCTACCAATCCAAAACTAAGATACAAAAGCCATGCATGGAAGTGATAGGCCTGAATATTTTTAATGGTGCTAGAAACCAATTTGGAAAATCGAGTCTCCATTTAAGGTAAAATCTTTATACAGTTAACCATAAAGAATAAGGCCCTCACTTGTGAGGCTCTATAGAGGAGGAACAACCATGGTCCTACTAGGTGTGTCTTATGCAAGGAGTGAGAGGAAATCATTGTCACTTGCTAATTTCATATGCATATGCCAAACATATTTGGGTGGAAATGGAAAGAATGACAAGGGTAGGAGGAGGATGGCAAGGTTCCAGTCAATTGCAAAGTGCTTGACTCACAGGCAGAAGAAGCAAGAGCTTAAAGAATTTAAAGCCCTCCTTTTTATTGTTGACTAGGATACTTGAATTTTGGCTTACAAGGAATGCTAGAATATTTGACGATAATTGAATTCCTACCTTTTCAATGTGCATCCCAATGTAGGTCAACTGTTGCTAGCTACAACTGCCCTCCAAAAAGCATGCCTCAAAGGAAACTTAATCTTGAGCCAACTAGAAAGTTGAGGGCCTGGGGCTATTTTTGATGGCGCCAATGAAGACCATTTGTCAAGCAAGGGGAACGCTTTTCATATCTAATACTCATTACTTTAGGTACAAAGCAAGCCTAGGGGAAGGTTCTACAACCATGCATAACTTCTGACGTTAAAAATGTTGTTATCTTTAGATTCAGAAAAAGGGGATCACATGTTGCAAATCTTTAATGATTCTCTGGTTGCTATAAATTGCATGTGTGGTAAATTTAGGATTTATTATTGGAGGTGATCCAACGAATGTAAAATGTTTTTAACTACACTTCATTCTTTCATGTCCATAGAGAACTCAACATGGAAGTCAAATCCTTATCCAAAGATGGATTTCATATGGAAGTTGGGCTTTTGACAATGCTGGAATCCAAGAATGGTTTGGTCGAGGAGTTTTCAAAATCAGTTTTTTAAAGCTTTTTTGTTGTTGAGTACATCAATGGTTGATTATCTACATTTCTGATCAGTGTAAGATTGTAACAACATAGCGCTGAAGGGTTAGATATCATTCCTAGACATGCCAGCTTTTGTTTTCCCGTTATGGAAAATTATATAACAAAAAATGAGTTAAATTAAACCATAAATACCTTCTTCTTAGCCTTCGTCCATGCCCACTGGAGACTACAAAGAATTTTTTCTTGCATTCATAACCAAAGAGCAATCCCAAATTCAGATTTTTTTGTCAGTTGGGTTGGTTGTTGTGTGCAGAGGCTAGATTGAGAACAAAGACCTTACATCCATTAGAAGGACCAAGAAGAACGAGATCCTTGTAAATTACAAACGAATAGAGGCCTACTAGGCTTCAGAAGATAGAGCTCTTTAGAAAAGACTAAAATATAGACAAAATTTTTAACTTTCGCAAAGGATCCATGTTGGTGAAGCAAGTGGGCACAAGTCCCTCGTTTATTGATCAAACAAGGCGATTCATTGGATGCCAAGTTATGTGCCAATTTTTCATCTCTTGGTGTGTGGATGGCTTGCATTCATTTTTAGGTAAGAACTGAATCCTTTGAATATTCTGAGATTACACTGGCTTTGGCAGCACACACCATTGTCTTTGAAGAGATGGAGCATGTACTTTGATCCACGAAGGTAAAATATGCCATTAAAATCCATGTGGTTGAAGCTCCCTGTACTGCCACTAGCTTTTTGGTCAATGGATGTATTTTTAAGGCTATTGATAATAGCATTTTCCAATTCCCGAAAGTGGATAATAGCTACCGAAAAACCAATACATGTACCATTGCCAACATCTTGGTCACAGTGGATCTAAGGGATGATCTAGCAAAGGAAATAGTTATGGAAAAGTAGGACATGCAACACTTGCTTTGGGGGCACACACCATTGTCTTTGAAGAGATGGAGCATATACTTTGATCCACAGAGGTAAAATATGCCATTACAATCCATGTGGTTGAAGCTCCCTGTACTGCCACTGGATTTTGGTCAATGGATGTCTTTTTAAGGCTATTGATAATAGCATTTGCCAATTCCTAGAAGTGGATAATAGCTACCGAAAAAACAATACATGTACCATTGCCAACATCTTGGTCACAGTGGATCTAAGGGATGATCTAACAAAGGAAATAGTTATGGAAAAGTAGGACATGCAACATTGTCAAGTATTAGACTATATAAGCATCCCATTCAAATGCACTAGATGCAATGTGTATGGTTTCTAGCCCGTGAGTGTACAATAGAATTTCCAAAGAAAATGTGGGTTACAAAAACCTTGGAATCCATAAAGGCGAAGAAGGGGAAGGCACCTAAATGGGCCAAGGAAGGATTGAACATAGTGGAAGGGGGATTGGGTGGAGACCTTTTCGTAGAAGGAAAAAGATTTCACAATATTGAGTGCAAAAGAGACTCGACCAGTGTGAGCTCAATGGGAAGCATATAATCCTTTTGATACCCAAACGAGGATGAAAAAGACTAATGATGAGAGTATATAGTAGTCTCCACAAAATGCACTATTCGAAGCTCAACCAAATCTTGACTCAAGTATCTCCAATTTCTCCTACAATTTTAGTAAATTATGGACAATCTTTTTGTTTAGATCAAAATATATGGCCAAATCTGGGGATTAATAAAATAGCTTTTCCTATGGGAAAAAAAAGAAGGGAACCTAGGAAAAGGGAGTTCTAGCCACCAAACCTCTAGCCACAACCCTACCCTAGAGAAAGTTTGGTGGAAGTTTGAACAGGGAAGTAGGCAAAAAACATAGTTTAATAAGGAGAATAAGGGGAGGAGTAGATCCCATGATCTACCTCATCTAGGGAGAACCCAAAATCCCAAGATAAATCAAGATATCCCTTAAGATCGAGTAATTTTAGACTTGCTAAAGGCAGGAATAAAAGGTGGGGATAGAAATGATGATCCAAAGGAGGATTCAAAATCTAGGATGGGGACTAAATCCCACTTCTACATAACCCAAACCAAAGCAAAGAAGGACATCCAATGGGGAAAGGAAAAGACATTACATGGGGCCCATAGAGCAAGCCAAGCACTAATGGAGGGTCTCCTATTATTTTTTTGAGTTTTAATGATAGGAGTTTGGGAAACTCCTAAAAAAGCCCTAATGAGATTAGTCAAGATCCACAAACTAAATGTAGTCATCACCCAAGAAACAATGGGTGATGAGGTTAAGATATCAAGAGAATTGTCAAACATTTTCAAGGATTGGGACTTTAATACGTAGATCATGTATGCAGGTCAAGGGGTTTGATTACTAGATGGAAGAAAAGAACAATGAGGCTAACCAAGTACTTCTTGATTCAAGTATTGGAGCTATGGGAAATATTAAATGGTGTCATTGTTTAAGAGCCTTATGATGATAGGGTGTCATTTTAAGAAGGCCTATTAGCTCAAGATTTCATGAGAAGTAATGTTATCCTTGGAGGGGATTTGAATTTTACAAGAAGGAGAGAAGAGTATGGGGGGATGCATGAGAAGAAGTAATGTTATCCTTGGAGGGGATTTGAATTTTACAAGTAGAGAAGAGTATGGGGGGATGCTACTGGGGCAAACCCTTTGGCTGAATTATTTATAAACAAATTGGAGGAGGCGAGCTTTGTCGATGTATAACCCAGACTAGTTCCTACCTAAAGGAACATGAGAATGTGGGGAGTGTTATCGCACGGTTTGTAGGAAAGGTTTGAAAGCTTGAGTTAGGGCTTGAAACCGGCGTAACAGGAGCTTCCCCACCCACTGTCACCTCGATGGGGGGCTCTTTCTATTTAG
>JZKD02S1928501.1:1258056-1288143 GCA_000966675.3 Picea glauca | reverse complement strand
AACATTCATAACTTCTTCATAGAGGATCCAAATTAAATGAGACTAGTTGCATTGGAAAGAGGAAAGTCCACAGTAGTTTGGGTGAGAATTTCATAATCTAGTATTTAATATTAAATGCACAACATTCTGTACAAGTTCTCTCTCCCAGAAAGTCCAAAACTCGGCAAATTTTGGGAATTGTAGAGACTTGGCACATCCAATCTAGGTCAAACGTGTGGAATTGTAGAGAAGACATTTCATAGTACTACAAATCGAAATTTCAAACTCATAGGGACTCAAATTTCAGAAATACATTATAAGGAAGGTTGGCTAGGAGGACAAACTCCAAATCCGGGTTTCAAATGTATGTTTACTTAAAACTATCATAACTTTTGATTGGGATGTCCGATTGAGTTGATTCAAAAGCCATTGGAAAGAGAAAACATACAATATCATGTTGGAACAAGGATTATRACTATTTGAGATCATTATTACTAATATATTAAGGTTGCAAATTGAGGTTTGGGTTAGATCTCAATTAACAATCAATGGAAATACCTTATTTTACTGCAAACGAAGATGAAGATGAAATAAATCGTATGGGATGGTTGAGGATAGTAAAGAAATATGGCATAAATGATGTAATGGAAAAAAATTATTTGTTTGGTGAAGCTTGTCAATGGTGGACAAGTATTGATCATGATACTAAACTCAACATCACATGGGAAAAATTTGAAGAACTCTTCTCAAATAAATGGATTAGGGGTACAAAAAGGGAGGAAATGTATAAAATTCGTGAGGAGTTAAAGTAGTCAAAAGAAAATGTCTCCAAATTGGAAAAGGATAATAATGAGCTAAGAAAATATGTTACTAATAAAAATGATCACTTCCTCAACATGCAATCCCTTACTGAATCACTCATTAAGGAGGTTAAGAACATAAAGCAAGAAAGTAGCAGCAAAGCAAAGTGGGAAAAGGATAATTCAAGGGAAGAATTGAAGAAGAAAGATGAAGAGATATGTATCTTATGAAACCATAATAAGAAAAAATTAGACGAGGTTAAGCAATTGAAAGAAGAAAAGAAGAATTATCAAATCAAGAAGAAACAAGGGTCTTGGATGGGGAATTTACCAAAAGACTTGAAGAGGAAATTTTCATGAAGGTTAAGGAATCCCTAAATATTGATGAAGTAAAATTAGAAATGCAATCCAAAATTGAAGAAGGCTATCAAAATCTGGTAAATGGGGTGACATTGCAGCTTCAAAAGGAGAAAGAAGACAAGATTCAAGAAGGTCACCCAAAAGATACTTGAAGAAGTTGAACTTCATCTAGAGGATGTACATGCGAAATATGATGATATTATCTCCAAGGCTAGAGTAATCAAAGACCAGGCAAAGTGGATAGAGGATTCTATTGTCTCTGAAAAGAAGATAGATGAAATGGGTGTGCAGAGTGAAGAAAAACTGTCAAATGTGAAATCATATCAACACCCTCATTATCAGGAAAGATTTCAAGGAAGACAAGAAGATCAATATCATCATTATCAAGGAAGTGTTAAGTTTTGGTACCTTGGGAAGTAGTCCCTTGGTGTTATTGATGTGCCTAACACTAAAGGGGGGAAAGCACCCCTCCCTTACTTAACTTTATGTTATAAAGTCAACGTGACTTTAAGGACTCATTAAATGCTAAAGTGACTTAGGGAACTTACGTAAAGGGGGAGATTTAATTTCCACACTTGATCTTAGAAAGATAGGATCTAATCTAGAACCTTGATCCCTAGGTCAAGATAATGAGGAGGCTAAAGCAAAATATGAGAGAAGAGGGATCACATTTTTCTCTTGCATGAGAAGAGTAGAGGAATAGGAGAAGGAGTTTGGAGGAGAAGAAGAAGGAGGGCGCACTTTGAGAAAAAGGGTGCACTTGTTGAGACATGGCACACTTGGGTTCAGCGCACTAACTGAGGAAGAAGGGAACAATTTCTAAGACATGAACAACATGCACTAATTCCAAGGATTGGGTGCACTTTTCGTTGAAGAAGGTCACGATTTTCAAGGACCTGGTGGCACAAATTCCAAGGAGATTGGGATGTTAACTTGAGATGTGTTGGCCTATAATCTCTATTGTAATTTTTCCCTTATAAGCTCCACGATAAATTCCTCTTCACTGGTTTTCCCCTTGGGGGTTTTTCTAGGGTCATATTGACCAAAAATACATGTGTTAAATATTTTGGTTTGCATATTTTATTATCAACATTTAAGTGGTAAAGACCAGAGGTGTGTTTCCAATTTTTAATCATTGTGGAAAGAGTAATTTGTGACAACAAACATTTGTTAATCTAACCTTGAAACATGAGCATTAAAATGAGCTTGAAATCGGTTCTAGTGGTGGCATAAAACAATCCTAAACAAACATGTTCTTAACAACATGTTATCCCTTAGCCCGGGGATAACTAAGGAGATTATGTCTAGAGGCCCATAGGTCCTAGACATGGAGTGTCGAGAGCCATATCGACTTGAGCCTGGCCCTGGAGGGCCCATCCTTCTTCTTCTCCAGTGCCTCCACCTTGTTAGCAGTAGCAACATCCATCCCATCGGCCTGGTCCTTCAGCGGCAATAGATCTTGCTCCATGAGGTAATGAGTCTGGGTATCATGATATGTGTCACGTTGATTCTCAAAACATTTGAATATGTACATTTATTTATTTTTACTTCTAACGTGTGCTTGGACCTTGTGCCTTTCCACTTGTCCACATCTAGGGAGATTGACAGGATGCCCTAGTAATAGGGTTTGAGTTGCCACTTGGGGGGGGAGTTCATGAAAGGTCATCATTTGTTCCCACCATACTTACCACTTTTCATCTTTTTTCCCTCTCATCCATCCCATACACTGGTCCGGGCATTGGGTTTGCCAAGCTAGCAAAGGGTTGTACCTTACCTTGTGGAAAGAAGGGGCTAAAGGTCGAGAGGGTAAAAGTAGTTGGCAAAAGATAAAAGCCAAAATAATGAAACTTTCAGATGCTTCACCCAGAGATCCCTGAGAAAGAAATAAAACATTTCTCATCAAGAAACAGAGGGACCCATAAAAACAATAAAATCAAGACCTAGTTGGAGGATAGGGGGTCTCATCATGAGGCATCCTTCTCATTTTCGTGAAATGCTTGTGGGTAACATTATCACCACTGGTCACCATGCCAGGGTAGTGTCACCTAACTAGTCTCTTGAAATAAAAAGCAATAAGAATAAAATATAAAAGGCATGAATGGGTTTGGAAACATTTACATCCATGACAAGGTGCAACTCACCCTCTTGAGAGGCACCCAGAGGTAAGCCATACATTACCCTGTCATCACTGCACCCATTTCCCAGACATCCCTTACCACCTCATCCACTTACATGGCCTGGATTTGTCTTCACCCAGAAACAATCCACATCCAATGAGAACTATCCCAGTAGGACATCCTAGCATCCCCTCCAAACCTAGCTTGTAGAATACCATAAAGTATTTGAGCACTTGTCTAAGAAAGGGGGTTTCATGCACATGTTGAAATAACTTGATTATTAGATGTGATTGACATTGCTACGATCCATGTGACTTATGATCCCATAGAAGTCATACTTGTTGTTGTTGCAGGGCCGCACCCAACAGACAGGTACACATGGGGAGATGATTAGTTTAGACCTCCATAGGGCTAAAATCCCACCAGATGGATGTTGAGACCCCAGCTAGGGGCAGAGACAGATCATAGGTTTGCACCAGAGAGAGAGGAGGACTTTCCACCAGAGACAGCCTGGCAGGCCTGGACCCAGGGGGGTCTTGCCCTTCTCACCATGATGTAGGCCTTGGAAGGCCCATGATGTCACCCATGTGACCATGACGTTGCCCAATGTTTTGGACACTTTGGAGGTAGTTGTGTTACAAGTGGCACGTGGGGTTTGATCTAGAGGACCAAGGAGGCCTAACATTTTTCTCTTGGAGGCCAACGTTGCCCTAAAAAGGCCTAAAGTCACCCTAAATGGCATGGCGTCACCTTTTCTGCTTGATTTAGGGTTTTATTATGTCATTTAATGTAAAAACTGGATATTATATGTAACTGACCATGTCGACCTTTTTGACCTAATTCTGGTCATTGAAACTGTATAAATAAGGGTTTTAGCCCTTGTATTTTTGGATCATCTTTCACTCACACTTAGTGAGGTATGAAATTTGTGCCCTACTTAGGGTTTATTGGCTGAAATTTTAGGCGCACTTGTTGGAGGAGGCTAATTTTGGACTATTTTGGCAATTTTCTTGGTGGAAGTATTCAGCTAAGGTTTTGCTTGGTGATTCTTGATGAATCTAAGTAAGATTTTTGCAATTCTTCTTAATTGAATGGTTATGGTTATGTTTATCTTGCATTTACATTAAGGTTATGAAATTGCTAGTCTAAAACCCTGGGAGGCCAAGCACATGTTATTGTCCTTGCTTTAAGAGCTTTTACCTACTAGATTTTGCCAAGAAGTCAATTTTTCTTGAAGCTTTTGCTAGAGGCCTTGCCATTGCAACTGATCCAAAAAGATCTTTTAAACGACAATGGTTAAGTTATTTTGCATGAGAAAAAGTACCATTTAGGAAACTGATGAATAAGGAATAATTAAAGAGGAAACATAGCAGCCATAAGATAATATACAGATCTGAACATAAGCATGAAGAACAATAAACCATAAAACACCAAAGTGATAACGGAGTTCAACAATCTTGCCTACGTCTCCGGGCCTTTTTATCAGTGAGTGAGGCTTTCTTATTTATGTTCAAAGCTTTAAAAGTACATCATAATAGTGTCAAAAAGGTTACAAACTGATCTTGTCTTGTTCTACCAGATCTCAAGAACCCAACAAAACTGACGGCACTGAAATCGGATGAACGGAGCTCCCAGAAATGGCCCGCAAAGGTTTTCTCCTCAATGGCTTCCCTGCATAAAAATGGCTTTGGCATGGCTTTGGCTTGGAAAATATTCATCATGTACCTGTTATGAACCTCCTTTTATGGCTTCAAGAACCTCTGGTTTATATAGGCTAGAAGTGGGTAACAACCTCCCAACTTCTCCCCAAGATATGGCCTCAAAAAGGGCCCAATATCCCCCAATATTGGCCAAAATCTCTTAAAACTGCTGAATAATATCAATAAAAAATATTAGTACATAGTAATAAAACCCACTTTTTCATATAATCAGAGAGCAACCCCTTATATTTTGTGCTCTTGGTCATGTGGGAGCCTCCAAGTGGTCGAGAGCTAGTGTGCACCCGCTGACCCCCTTCCGAACCTGGCTCCGGTCATATGTGTTTGGCCCGCGTGGCCTCGGGCTTATCCTTTCGACGCACCCCCCAACTCGATAGACCCCCGATCAAATGGCCTATGGTTATTCCCTTGGTCGGTGGGCTAGCCTGACCGACAGTGGCTAACCACAAATCTTTGCGCCAAACGAAATATCATTTGGGTCATATGTTGTATCACAGGATCAAGGGCTGGAGTAAATGCCATAACTGCACGTGATTTTATGTATGGAGTAGGGTCATGTGGTGAGGTTGCATGGAGCATCCTCCAGGGGCTGGAGCCTATCCCCACCCTAATTCTCCTCCAACCATACATACCTTGCAACTTAAATATATGTTTTACACCATACATTACAAGGAACATATGTGGGCGGGTTGGTAGCCCGACCCTTGCCAAACCATTTGCCCGGTCGAAGGTTACGCAGTTGACTCCCGTGGAGTCCAACTTTTGCCAAACACTGCGAACCAATAGAGGGATGCCACATGGCAACCCAGGACTGGGCCACGTGGCACCTTCCCATTCACCCAAACATGCCAAGTGTAACACAGTCATTCGACCAAGTCAACAAACAACTGCCCAGTCATTACACCTGCCACGTGTCATACGTTGTACGACCCTTGCCACGACAGCTAGTTCCATGTGTCACCCTTGTAGTGGTGCCACGTGTCACACCCTGATTCGTCCACCTGTACCATCCCACGTCATTTATATGGTCGTACGGCCTATACAGTCAGTTGTCACGTCAACACTGTATGGATTGTATGGTCTGTACAGTCAACATCTTTCTTTTTGCTTGTTTGACGAAACGAACAGATCACGATATCTTGGTCATACGACATTCATTTGAGCCCGTTCAAGCTACATTGGGTTCGTATCGACGAGGCCTATGCACACGTCTGTTTTGAAGCCATTCTAGGCACTTTGATTTTTAGGCCTTTCTGGACCCATTTTGGTCCTTAGATCCAATTCTGGATCACACCTCCCCACTAAAGACCTTTTGGTCCTCCAAAAGGTTACTGACCAGTCATGAAGTGCAGGATAGGCCACCCGACTTGTTCGCTTTCTTTAAACTCTGTCCTGTGCACCTGTCTCATCAAGATCAACTGTAAAACAATCCTGATAACTGACAACATATTGTTAGCCATTTGTACTCTGTCACATCTTATTGAAGCCACTATCATCCATGTTGACAACATTATTAATGATAACATCAGAAATATGATTGCAAGTGAGCTAATATGTTTGTAATACTTGCACGACATTAGCTTATCTTGAAGCAAAGTGTGATTGATCTTCCATTCTACAATCATCTCATGTTCTTGCTTAAGATCAATTACTTGATTTGAAACAATCATAGGTGTGTTGCTTGCTTGAGCCGCCTTTCTTAATTATTCCATTGTTTGAAGAGATTGATTTGCTTTAAAATCATAAGCATGAACCACATATTCTTGACCTGCTTTGATTAGGTGATATTGATTCTTTTCCCTTTAGAAGATTGCTTTGCGATCATACAAGTAAGGACTGCCTAAGACCATTCCACATTCATTGAGTGGCACCACTTCACATGTTACCTCGTCCAAAAACTTAGATGAAATTGCAAACTTTAATGTGCATTGCTTTGTTATGTGCAATTGATGATTGTTGCTTATCCATTTAAGTGTGTAAGGCTTATGATGTATCTGAGTGTTTAATCCCAATTGTTTAACCAATTCCTCTAAAATCAAGTTAGATTGAGATCCACTATCTATCAATGTGTCGACCTTAGTATGCCTCATTATGACCCTTATGTGAAACAATTTATTTCTAGAATCAAATCCATCACCAATTTTACTTGTGAAACCAACCAATGAGACTTTAGATTCATCACCTGAATCTGATCCCAAGTCTGTTGATCGTGATGTTGTTGCAAATGTTTGCCTCTCTTTCTTCTCTTTGAACCACTACGGTCTCTTCTCGGAATGCAATTGCCAACAATGGTCCTCATCATGCCCTTCTTTCTTACAATGCTTGCAAGAGGGCTTCTCTTCCTTTCTTGCCATTGAATTTGTCTTCTTGCCATTCCACCTCTTTTTGTCCTCTTTTCTTGAACACTATTCCCCTGATACAACAACCCCTATTTTCCCTGCTTCAATGTATGTTTCTTGAACATAAACCTCATCAAGATTAGTAGATCCAAACATGAATACAATGTTTCAAATATGTGCAGGTAAACCTCCTATATACTTCATAAGAGTTTCTTGGGTATGTAAAGGAATATCTAACATCAATGTCATTTTATGAAATCCATCTGTATACTCTTGCACTGTTTTTCCTTTTCTTAGTTTAAGACCTTGCCATTCAATTAAAGCTTTCCTTTATAACCCAAAGGATAGAATTTCTTTCTAAGTGCAAAAATAAAAACTTGCCATGATGGAAATACATTACCCACTTGTTGCATGCCATTTTGCAACTTGCTTTGCCACCAGATGAGTGTTGTGCCTGTAAGTCTAAGCGATGCCAACTTGATCTGAGTTGCCTCATCTTTGATTTGTTGCACAATGCAATAAACCTCCATTTGCCTGACCCAGTTATCAAGCCTCTCTGCATTGACTTCACCATCATACATAGGTAATTCAAATTTCATATCAAGTTTTAGTAAAGGCATTTCTTGTTTATGTTTATGAACATGTTTTCTTGTGGCACTTTTAGCAATTGATCTTGAAGAAGAAGAAGTTGATGGAGAAGAAGGAGGCAATGGAGGAATTTGAGGAGGATCCTCTCCTTCTTCACTTTTGACCTTTGAATATTCACCCAGATCTGGTCTCTTCCGTTCCAAATAATCCTCATATAGAACCTTCATCATCTCCGACATGGTGAAGAAAGTTTTTCGAAACTCTTTCTCATCTTGAGAAAGTCTCTCTTCTGATGCCATCTTCTCGCTTTGAGAAGTTTTCTTTCTCAATCCAATCAATGGATTCTCTTCAACAAGCTTGCATTCATCATGATTAAGCCTTTCCTTGGTTAACATGCAAACTCAAAAACCAACCATCAACTAGCTTTGATACCACTTGATCCGAAAAGATCTTTTAAACGACAATGGTTAAGTTATTTTGCATGAGAAAAAGTACCATTTAGAAAACTGATGAATAAGGAAGAATTAAAGAGGAAACATAGCAGCCATAAGATAATATACAGATATGAACATGAGCATGAATAACAACAAAGTGATAACGAGGTTCGACAATCTCGCCTACATCTCCGGGCCTTTGTCTCAGTGGGTGAGGCTTTCTTATTTATGGTCAAAGATTTAAAAGTACATCATAACAGTGCCAAAAAGGTTACAAATTGATCTGGTCTTGTTCTACTAGATCTCAAGAACCAAACAAAAATGACGACACTGAAATCAGATGAACAGAGTTCCCAGAAATTGCCCGCAAAGGTGCTCTCCTCAATGGCTTCTCTGCATAAAAATGGCTTTGGCTTGGAAAATCTTCAGCATGTACCTGTTTTGAACCTCCTTTAATGGCTTCAATAAACTTTGGTTTATATAGGCTAGAAGTGGGTAACAACCTCCCAACTTCTCCCCAAGATCTGGCCTCAAAAAGGGCCCAATATCCCCCAATATTAGCCAAAATCTCTCAAAACTGTTGAATAATATCAATAAAAAATCTTAATACATAGTAATAAAACCCACTTTTGCATATAATCAAGGTTCAACCCCTTATCTTCCATGCTCCTAGTCATATGGGAGCCTCCAAGTGGCCGAGAGCTGGTGCGCACCTATTGGCCCCCTTCCGAACCTGCCTCCGGTCATATGTGCTTGGCCCATGTGGCCTCAGGCTTATCCTTTCCACGTGCCCCCAAACTCGATAGACCCCCAATCAAATGGCCTCTGGTTACGCCCTTGTTCGACGGGATAGACTGACCGACCGGGGGTAACCACAAATCTCCGTGCCAAACGAAATATCATCCAGGTCATATGTTGTATGACGCAGGTGCGCACCAACCACGGGCACGTCCGCTCCACAGGATCTTCTTCTTCTTGGCCCGAAGAACTCCAAGGTTCTTCTATTTCCCTATCAGGAAATCTGCTCCCACAGTTCTCTCGTGTGATCCCCCTTCCTTGATTTATCGGGGAATCGGAACTCGTGACTTCACGAGTTCAAAGGTTGAACACTGGGTTCTCGGATCCCCGAGACCCGATGGTCAGTCAACTCGCTGACCTTTCCCTGAGGGATTTCGTTACTCGCGACCTCGTAGGTTGAACTGTCGAACTTTCACCCTCCTATTTCGCGAATCCCCGAGATGTGAGAATTCAACGAAATGTTGACTCCTATCTCCAGGCAACACGTGTCTACCCGTCGATCACGCGGGTCCCACCTTATGCTCTGCCACGCATCCACACGAACCTCCGGCTCTCGGCACTTCGCGACTCGCAAATCCTAATGCCAATGCTTCAAGGCTTCTCGCGGCGAGATCTCGAGGCTTTGTGCCACCTGTATTCCACTCACGATCCGCTATGACCCACACTGCTCTCCAGCTGTTGAGATATTGCTTCTCGCAACCTCGCGATCCCGGTGGCCAAGTTCTCGAGCCTTTTCTTGCGAGGTCCCGAGACACGATCCCACGTGCGGATCCAACGGTCCTCCTGTGAACCAGATCCAATGGTTATTACCTTCTCGCTTCTCACGTCCTCATGACTTTCGATGCCCAACACTTGGGGTTCCGCCCTGCGAACTCCCGAGTTCGTGAGATCCTTAGATCTCTACCACCTGTCTTCTTCAGATGGACGACTCACAGCCTCTTGCCACTTCGCTGCTTCGTGACCTCGCGTCTCGCGACTTTTAACCCCAAATACTTGGATGTTCACCTTACGAACTCCCGAGTTTGTGAGATCACCGATCTCTGACACACATCCTCTTCAGATGGATGGCTCCTGTCCTCTCGCCACTTCGCCACTAGCGACTTGGAGTACCCAATACTTGGGGGTTCAACTCACGAGTTCGCGAGATCACCGATCTCTGCCACCTGTCCTTCGCAGATGGACGGCTCTGCCTCTCCTGAGCTTCAAACTCTTTAGAATCTTCTCACCGTAACCTCCTTGCACCTCTGCAAGATTCAACGGTCCTCGGAACTTCGCGAAATCTCCTCAGATGATTTCGACCGTCCGTCCTTCCTTTTGTAACTCACGAAATGAGAAAAGTGTATCTCTCCACGAGATTCCTTCACTGCTTCACCAATCTGTGATGCTTCTCTCCGACTTCAAGTCACACTTATCTACGCTGATCTTCAGCGACTCAGAGGCCTATCCTTCCTGAGCTTTTCCACAACTTCAGTCTTTAAAAGAACCCTTGCACGCACTCCTTGCGGCAAACCTGCGAACACTTCAAATGTTCGAGCTTCCTTTGACTCTGCGCTATCCCGCAGCAGCAGTCCTCCAAAGCTTCTGCTCAGATACACGACTGAGACCTTCTTCCTTAGCCTACGCACACCTTGCACGGCTCTACGTCTAACTGCACCTTCGCAACGAATGAGAACAAAAGCTATCTCTCTGAGCCCTCTGTCAACGCACTCCTTGCGGACGACTTCAAATGCACTCCTTGCAGGAATCCTTGCTCAAAAGAGAAACAATTGTAACTCACTCCGCTTCCTCTCAGACTTCTATCTTAACACATGAAATCATACGTACAGCATAACAAAAATGCATAACAGGAAGAAATCTTCATAAGCAGAGCATTCAACACACATACACAGAGAATAACATAACAACCATGAATCTGAATCAACTTCTTCTATTAATTCAAGATCTATACATGGGTGTTCTTCTACAGTTCTCTGCTATTCTCCTACGCTCTAGATTCTTCTAACTCTTCCGGTTACTAATGTTACAATGATACAAATGAGGGTGTCTATATTCCGGTTTTCCCTCTTTCTTCTAGAACTATCTAATCTAAGAATTCAATTCTATCTACCTGCAACTACTACTTTAAATGCCTCTGTCTATCTCAGACGATAATGTATGGATCGAGGTCTGATTACATTCTTACCAAGGTGCCAAATTAAATGATCTCATTTATGTTCAGCGCATCAACTTCATGGGAAAATTTAAAAATTCAAAAACTTGGACCGAACGTCTTCCAGCTGTCTTCTGCTTCCACGTTGGTTTTGCTTGTCGTGAGAGATGCTCCCGCATCACACTCCCTCGCTTGAAAATTTGCATGAGCTCCTGTCCATGAGCTCCTGCACAGTATGTCCATGCTTCCATATCTCTGCTTCAGTCTCCCAGCTGGCATCTTCAACTGGATGACCCTTCCACTTGACCAAATATTCGAAATATTCTTTCCTTCTGGTTTTCTTACCCACTCGTTTATTCAGTATCTGTTCCATCTGTGGCTTCTCTACAATTGGAATCTTCTTCTGCCACTGAACCTCTGGTTGTTCATCACCTTCTGCTCCTACTTCATCAACTTTATATGGATATAAATCCGAAACATTAAATATCAGAGATATTCCAACGCTATCTGGTAACTCAATTTCATAAGCATTTTGTCCCATCTTCTTCAAGACTTTGCATGGCCCAATTCTCTTCATCTTCAGCTTGTTGTATGTTCCTCTCAAGAACCTTTCTTTCCTCAAATGTGCCAGAACTAGATCACCAACTTCAAACTGAAGTTGTCTCCTATGCTGATCTGCTCTGCGCTTGTACTCCTGACTTGACTTCAACAATCGCTCCTTCACCTGGCTGTGAAGTTCCCTCATCGCTTCAGTGAATTCCCCTGCACTAGCACTGCTAGTACCAGTTTGTTCTGAATCCCTCAATTCAAAAACTCCTCTCAGCTGCATTCCATACACAATCTGAAATGGACTTTTCCCTGTGCTCCTGTTCACTGGATCATTGTAAGCAAACTCTGCTTGCGGTAATATGCTATCCGAGCTGCTATGGTGTTCTGTCACCAAGCTCCTCAACAAATCTCCCAGACTTCTGTTGACCACTTCTGTTTGTCCATCCGTCTAAGGATGATAAGCATAACTAAACATCAAATTAGTTCCTAGCTTCTTCCATAATGTCCTCCAGAAATGCCCTATGAATTTTGTGTCCCTGTCCGAGACTATGCTTTTCGGCAATCCATGGAGTCGAACAACCTCCTTGAAGAACAGATTTGCGATGTGAGTCGCATCACTGGTCTTCTGGCATGGGATAAAATGTGCCATCTTAGAAAACCTATCAACTACCACAAAGATTGAATCAACACCTCTTTGTGTCATCGGCAATCCCAATACTAAATCCATGCTAATTTCATCCCACGGCTTGTCTGGTATGGGCAATGGCTGATAAAATCTTGTATTCTGCTTTCTCCCCTTTGAATGCTGGCAAATTCTACATCTGTCAACAAACTTCTTGACTTTTGACCTCATCCCTGGCCAAAAGTATGACTCGTTCAGTTTTGCAAATGTCTTATCATGGCCAAAATGTCCAGCCAATCCTCCACTGTGCTTCTCCTTCAACAAGTTCTCCCTCATGGAGCAATTCGGAATACACAGTTGATTGCCTTTGAACAACAATCTGTCCTGGATCACATACTCTATCCACTGGCTTCTGTCTCTGAGAACTGGATTCTCAGCTGCTTCGTAAGCTTCCTTAAAGTTTGAATCATCTGCATACATGTCCTTGAGATCATCAAAGGCTAACGTCCTAACTTTGAATTCCTGCAATAGCAAACATTTCTTGCTCAAAGCATCAACAACTTTGTTAACAGTACCAGAAATATGTTTTATCACAAAAGTGAAATTTTGCATGTATTCAACCCATTTAACATGCCTCTGATTCAACTTTTCCTGTTGAGTCACATATTGTAATGCATGGTTATCACTATACAAAACAAATTCCTTTGGAATCAAATAGTGCCTCCATTTCTTCAATGCATGTATGATGGCATAGAATTCTTTATCATATGTGGAATATTTCTCTTTTGCCTCATTCAGCTTTTCGCTGAAATATGCAATCGGCCTGTCTTCCTAGCTCAAGACCGCTCCTATGGCAAACCCGCTTGCATAACATTTCACCTGAAATGTTTTATGAAAATCTGGCAACACCAGAATTGGTTGCTCTGTAATCTTTCGTTTCAACAAATTGAAACTCTTTTCAGCCTCTTCCATCCAGCGAAAAGATTTATGTCTTTTCTTCACTGTATCCATCATTATTACACTAATTCCACTGAAATTCCTGATGAATTTTTGGTAGAAACTAGCCAGTCCATGGAAACTCCTCACTTCAAATACGTTCCTCGGTGATGGCCAATTCTTGATCACCTCCACCTTATCTGGATCCATCCTTAACTCATTTGCTGAAATAACAAACCCTAAATAAATGAGTTCTGTCTTCATGTTTATCAACAACTTCTCCTGCTGTAATCTCTTCATCACAATAGCCAAATGCTTCAAATGTTCAACCTTTGTCTTATTGAAAACCAATATGTCATCCAGATACACAATGACAAATTTCCCGATGAACTCCTTCAGGACTTCATTCATCAACCTCATAAAGGTACTTGGTGCATTTGTCAAGCCAAACGGCATGACAAGCCATTCATACAAACCTTCRTTTGTCTTGAATGTTGTTTTCCATTCRTCACCTTCTCTCATACGAATCTGATGATATCCACTCTTCAAATCTATCTTTGAAAAAAAATTTGCTCCACTTAAGCAATCCATCAGATCATCCATCCTTGGCAATGGGAATCTATACCTGATAGTTATCTTGTTGATGGCTCTTGAATCAATGCACATCCTCCAGCCTCCGTCTTTCTTCGAACTGAGTACTGTTGGAACAACACACAGACTCAATCTTTCCCTGACTAAGCCTTTGTCCAACAACTCCTGGACCTGTCTTTTGACCTCTTCATTCTCCTGTGGTGTCAACCTGTACGCGGCCTTATTTGGCAAACTAGCTCCTGGTATGAGATCTATGTGATGACTCACGCTCCTCATCGGTGGCAACGAATGAGGTAATTCGTCCACTACAATATCAACGAACTCTTCCAACAGTTCCTGAACTTCTCCTGGAAAATCGTCCACTCTTGTGCTAGTCAGAACAATTTTTAGTTTTCTGACCACAAAGAGTTGTGGATCCTCCTTCTTTTTAACTTCTGTAAGAAGTTCCTTCCCACTCATGAGAAGTACTGTGTTGTTTACCTCTAGCTTCACCTCTTTATCTTCAATTGGACACAACATATGAGTCCTCCCATTCTTTTTCAGAGTATATGTATTCATCCTCCCATCATGAATTACATTTCTATCATATTGCCATGGTCTACCCAGTAATAAATGACAGACATCCATAGGAATAACATCACATAAAATTTTATCATTATATCCCCCTATCTTAATGTCAACTAACCACTGTTTAGTGACATTTACCTGATGTCCCTTCTGTAGCCATGAAACTTTATATGGGTTCGGGTGATCAGTTGTCTCCAGCTCTAGCTTTTCTACCATCTCAGTTGAAACGAGATTATCGGTGCTTCCACTATCCACCATGACCTTGCACACTCTATCCTTGGTCTTGCAAGCAGTCTTAAAAAGACTGTTCCTCTGTGCTGAATTCCCCATCTCCTTCTCCGACGTCAAAAGGAATTTTCGCATTACCAGCAATCTTCCGCCTTCAGCGTACTCTGCCTCAACATCTCGCCTCTGTGCCTTGGCGATGTGAGTCTCTCCTGTTTCTCTCTTTTTCTCTGGACACTCGAATGACTTATGTCCATTTTTCCCACATGTGAAGCATGTGATTACTCCACCTCTTCCTCTTCCTCTACCTCTAGTACGAGGAAACCTATTATTATCAGGATATCCTCCTCTCTGCTCAGTATGTTGTTCTCTTTGCTCAGCATATGGCCTTCTCTGTGAGGTTCCACCTCTTTCTGTCTAAGTCTGAGGTTTCTTCTAGTCATCCTTGGACTTCTGGTATTTATCTTGGGCAACCGATTTGCCTCTGGGCTTACTTCTGCCTCTGCCCCTCTGACTTTTTTTACGGCTCAGCTTCTCCTCGGCTTTCAGAGCCAATTGGTATGCATCCTCCACCATTCGGATGGTTGCCAAATTTAGTTCATCCTAAATTTCATACCTCGGGCCATTCATATACCTGGCCACCTTTTTGTCATTGCTTTCGCGATGAACTGCTCTGATGTTCAACCTGTAAAATTCCTCAGTATACTCTTTCACTGTCATCAGCTTCTGTCTCAGGTTCTGCATCCTCCTGAATAGAGAAATTTGATAATCCCTGGGAATGAATTTTGCCTTCATCTTTGCAATCATCCTGTCCCAGCTCTTTATCTTCTGCTTGCCTCGGCAACGCCTATCAGCTTGTAGTTCATCCCACCACAATGTTGCATGTCCTTTTAATCTTGTGATGGCATGTCTAACCTTCTTATCATCTTCGATATCCTCATAATCGAAATAAGTAGCAAGAGCTCTAATCCAATCTAGCAGCTCTTCTGCATCCAGACTCCCTTCATAAGCCGGAATGTCCATCTTTGTTTTCGAACTCATCCGAGCGATAGCCTTAATTAATCGCTCATTGGCTGCATCTTATGTTGGGATTTCTTCTTGTTCTTCATGTCCAGCATTACCTTCGTCCTCGGATTCACTGATATCTCTTGCATCAGCGTTTCGCCTTTGTCTTATCTCCATGTCCTCCATTTTGGCACGAAGATTTCGCATTCCTCTTTCCACGTCTGGATTCTGTCCTTGCCTACCTCTTTCTCTGGACATTTCCCTTTCCTCCTCTGGATCGGGTGATTGTCTACCTCTTCTTCTTGGCGGCATGGTGAATTCTCCTTGTCCCTTGCTACAGAAAGCAAAGAAGTTTTTCCATGCTCTGATACCACTCTGACGCAGGCGTGCACCAACCACGGGCACGTCCGCTCCACAGGATCTTCTTCTTCTCGGCCCGAAGAACTCCAAGGTTCTTCTATTTCCCTATCGGGAAATCTGCTACCACAGTTCTCTCGTGCGATCCCCCTTCCTTGATTTATCGGGGAATCGGAACTCGTGACTTCGCGAGTTCAAAGGTTGAACACTGGGTTCTCGGATCCCCGAGACCCGATGGTCAGTCAACTCGTTGACCTTTCCCTGAGGGATTTCGCTACTCGCGACCTCGTAGGTTGAATTGTCGAACTTTCACCCTCCTATTCCACGAATCCCCGAGATGCGAGAATTCAACGGAATGTTGACTCCTATCTCCAGGCAACACGTGTCCGCCCGTCGATCACGCGGGTCCCACCTTATGCTCTGCCACGCGTCCACACGAACCTCCGGCTCTCGGCACTTCGCGACTCGCGAATCCTAATGCCAATGCTTCAAGGCTTCTCTCGACGAGATCCCGAGGCTTCGTGCCACCTGTATTCCACTCACGATCCGCTATGACCCACACTGCTCTCCAGTTGTCGAGATATCGCTTCTCGCAACCTCGCGATCCCGGTGGCCAAGTTCTCAAGCCTTTTCTTGCGAGGTCCCGAGACACGATCCCACGTGTGGATCCAACGGTTATTACCTTCTCGCTTCTCGCGTCTTCATGAATTTCGATGCCCAACACTTGGGGTTCCGCCCTACGAACTCCCGAGTTCGCGAGATCCTTAGATCTCTGCCACCTGTCTTCTTCAGATGGACGGCTCACAACCTCTTGCCACTTCGCTGCTTCGTGACCTCGCGTCTCGCAACTTTAACCCCAAATACTTGGGTGTTCACCCTGCAAACTACCGAGTTTGCGAGATCACTGATCTCTGACACGCGTCCTCTTCAGATGGACGACTCCTGTCCTCTCGCCACTTCGCCACTCGTGACTTGGAGTACCCAATACTTGGGGGTTCAACTCATGAGTTCCCGAGTTCGTGAGATCACCGATCTCTGCCACCTGTCCTCCACAGATGGACAACTATGCCTCTCCTGAGCTTCAAACTCTTCGGAATCTTCTCACCGTAACCTCCTTGCACCTCTGCAAGATCCGACGGTCCTCGAAACTTCGCGAAATCTCCTCAGATGATTTCGACCGTCCGTCCTTCCTTTTGTAACTCACGAAATGAGAAAAGTGTATCTCTCCACGAGATTTCTTCGTCGCTTCTGTGACACTTCTCTCCGACTTCAAGTCACACTTATCTACGCTGATCTTCAGCGACTCAGAGGCCTATCCTTCCTGAGCTTTTCCACAACTTCAGTCTTTAAAAGAACCCTTGCACGCACTCCTTGCGACAAACCTGCGAACACTTCAACTGTTCGAGCTTCCTTTGACTCTGCGTTATCCCGCAACAGCAGTCCTCCAAATCTTCTGCTCAGATACACGACTGAGACCTTCTTCCTTAGCCTGCACACACCTTGCACGACTCTACGTCTAACTGCACCTTCGCGACGAATGAGAACAAAAGCTATCTCTCTGAGCCCTCTGTCAACGCACTCCTTGCAAACGAATTCAACTGCACTCCTTGCAGGAATCCTTGCTCAAAAGAGAAACAATTGTAACTCACTCCGCTTCCTCTCAGACTTCTATCTTAACACATGAAATCATACGCACAACATAACAGGAATAAATCTTCATAAGCAGAGCATTCAACACACATCACAAAGAATAACATAACAACCATGAATCTGAATCAACTTCTTCTATTAATTCAAGATCTATACATGGGTGTTCTTCTACAGTTCTCTGCTATTCTCCTACACTCTAGATTCTTCTAACTCTTCCTGTTACTAATGTTACAATGATACAAATGAGGGTGTCTATATTCCGATTTTCCCTCTTTCTTCTAGAACTATCTAATCTAAGAATTCAATTCTATCTACCTGCAACTACTACTATAAATGCCTCTGTCTATCTCAGACAAGAGCGTATAGCTCGAGGTCTGATTACATTCTTACCAAGGCGCCAAATTAAATGATCTCATTTATGTTCAGCGCATCAACTTCAAGGGAAAATTTAAAAATTCAAAAACTTGCTTTGGACGTCTTCCAGGTGTCTTCTGCTTCCACATTGGTTTTGCTTGTCGTGAGAGATGCTCCTGCATCATTGTATCACAGGATCGGCGGCTGGAGTAAATGCCATAACCACGCACGAGTTTATGTATGGAGCAGGGTCTCATGGCGAGGTTACATGGAGCATCCGTCGGGGGTTGGGGCCTAGCCCCAACCCTATTCTCCGCCAACCATACATACCTTGCAACTTAAATATATGTTTTACACCATACATTACAAGGAACACATGCAGGCGGGCTGTTAGTCGACCCTTGCCAAACCATTTGCCTGGTTGGAGGTCACGCAGTCGACTCCTGTGGAGTCCAACTTTTTCCAAACACTATGAACCAATAGAGGGGTGCCACGTGGCAGCCCAGGACTAGGTCATGTGGCACCTTCCCATTCACCCAAACATGCTAAGTTTCACACAATCATTCGACCACTTCAGCAAACAACTGCCCAGTTGGCACACTTGCCACATGTCGTACGTTGTATGACCCTTGCCATGTCAGCTAGTGCCATGTGTCACCCTTGCAATGGTGCCACATGTCAAACCCTGATTCATCCACTTGTACCTGCCCACGTCAATGTCAACGCGCCCTGCCATGTTAGTTGTACGGTTGTACGACATGTACAGTCAGGTGCCACGTCAAAACTATACTGACTGTACTATCAACATCTTTTTTTTGCCTGTTTGACGAAATGAACAAATCACGACATCTTAGTCATATGATGTATATTTGAGCCCGTTCAAGTTGCATTGGGTTTGTATCGAAGAGGCCTACGCACACGTCCGTTTTGAAGCCATTATGAGCACTTTGATTTTTAGGCCTTCCTGAACCTATTTTGGTCCCTAGATCCAATTCTCGATCAACAACACCCTAGCATTCTTACTTCATCCTAGCCGTCATTTGCTTTGTCTTTGAACCAAAGAAGGAGGAAAACTACTAAGGCCTAGGGTTACCTACACCTTAGTAGTTATTTCCCCCCTAAGGTTTGGTAGTTGAAGCCTTGGGTTACCAACACTTCAACTATTAATCTCTCTTGTCTTTGGCTCTTCTACTATCATCCTTTTCAACATTTGTTGCCGCCCAATAGACTCCATTTTCCCTAAAAACACGAATCTAAGACTTCTTATTGAGTGATTGACCAAAACAACCATCAAAACCTACACCTTAAGCCTTCTACTAACCACTTCTAACATTATAATAGCCTAACCTACTAACTTTGTTGTTGTTGTTACTAAAGTAAGCTACAATCACATTTTACAACATCAAAAGCATCTAAAAGCAATTGAAAAAGTTGATTAATGCATTGTCGTACTTGCTTCGGACAAATGCTAGTATTCTAATGTTAATGATTGATTATTCTTGGTCATTTTGAAGTTGTATTAAGGCACTTGTTGTGAAGTCATTGTCTTATAAATATTGCTGCTATAAATTTCTGTATACTTCACATTTATATTAGCCATTGTTTTTATTGATGAAGTATGTGGTTTTATGAAGTACTAACAACAAGTTGTACTTGCAAAAGACATATTTTCTTGTTGCTTTGTTCCATGCAGGTGTAAATTTGTTGAACCTGCACAGAATAGATCTAGCTAAACAATAATACACACATTTGCAAAGAGAATTGGAGAAAGAAGAAGGAGAGAAATAATGAAAGAATTCTCATTAACCGTTGTGAATAATAAATAATTTACACATGATATACTCTGTATAACTCAATGAGTGTGCACTGGAGGAGAACCAATGTGCCATAGTGGTGGTCTAGAGTGATCTAGACACACATGAGTAGTTACAGGAGTGAACTGCCACCTAGTCTAGTCTCTCAGGCAGTTATGGGAGTGAACTGCCACCTAGTTGAGTTAACTAGTCAACTAGTCTTCAGTTAATTGACTGAACAGATAGTAGTGAGGAGTTAAATCAGGGAATCAAGGGTAATGCGCCAATCTGGTGATGATCCCAAGGCAAGGTCTAATTAGCATGGTGATGATCCCAAGGCAAGGTCTAATTAGCATGGTGATGATCCCAATGTTGCATGGTGATAAAACCAATGCAACATCTAAACTCAACTCAACTAGTCAAACTAATGTGTCAACTGAAAGAGAATATTCTCCAGGTGGAATATTCTCCCCTAAAATATAGGAGACTAGATAATGACTAATTATGAATAATAAATAAGGAAAAACTTTAGGAAAAAGAAATCCTAGGTGTGTGTGAAGTAACTCCAACACCCCCCCTGAACATCACTATCGTGAAAATAAAGAATGGGTCTCAACAACGAGGCCACGTTAGGTACCCAAATACAAAAGATACACTGAAAATGAAGTGAGGAAAGAAGGAAAACCTCATGGGAACCCCCCCCCACCCCTTCAAGGTAAAATGTATGTAAAAAGAAGAACTACAGTTGCTAGGCAACTGTGTTCTTCACTCCAAGATGACTTTGCAGAGAATGGAACTTCTGCTCAGTGAAGGTCTTGGTGATGATGTCTACCGTCTATTCTACTGAAGGACACAACTGTAAGTCAATGACCCCCTCATGTACTAAGTCACGGATGTAGTGCATGTGGATCTCGATGTGCTTCGTCCGTTGTCTCTGAACTGGATCTCTGCAGAACTTCAGAGTGCTCTAGTTGTCACACTAGATGACGATCGACCAATGAAACTGAATACCAAACTCAGTGAGAAAATGTTGTAGCCACATTGCCTGAATGGTTATGTTAACTACCCCTTTGTACTCTGCCTCGACTGAAGATAGAGAAATGGAAGATTGCTTATTGCTCGACCAACAAATAGGCCCAGAACCAAGACTGAGTGAGTAACCAGATGTGGACTTGCGATCATATTTATCGCCAGCCTAGTCAGAATCAGTACACCCGATGAGATCTAATGTAGATTCTGCTGCATAATGAATCCCAAAGGTGATGGTGCCTTGTATGTATCGAAGGATACGCTTTGCAACCTTCCAATGTAGCTCATGCGACTCCTGCATGAACCTGGAAACTGTGCCAATTGCATATGAGAGGTCTGGTCTGGAGTGTGTGAGATACAACAAGCTCCCCACTAGCTATTTGTACAGTTTGTTGTCAACCAGTGGAGTCTCCCCACCATCCTCAAGTTTGACTCCTGATAGGAAAGGAGTCGGAGCAGACTTGCAGTTTGTCATGTGAAATCTCTCAAGGAGATTTCGTGCATACTTGTCTTGAGACAGTTTGATGCCTGATGCATTTCGACTGATCTCGTGTCCAAGTAAGAAGTGTAGCGGGCCATGTCCATCATCAAAAACCTGTCATGTAGAATCCTGTTGACTGCAACAATCGCCAAAGTCGAGCAACCGGTGATCAACAAATCATCAACGTACAAAACTAAAAGTAGAAGTGAATCAGCCATCCCGAGCATGTATACATTCGGGTTTGATTTACAACCTACAAAGTTCTGTGAGAATAGGTAGGATTTCATATTGGCATACCATGCCCTCAGATCTTGCTTGAGGCCATAAAGGGATTTCTTCAGTCGACAGACCAAAGATGAGTTCTGCATAAATCCCTGGGGTTGCTCCATATAGATCTCCTCAGAGAGATTGTCATGAAGAAATGCATTCTTCACGTCCATCTGATGGACTTCCCATCCTTTGGCTACCACAATGGCAAATGCCAATCGTATGGAATCCATCTTCACTACTAGAGCGAAGGTCTCATCATAGTCAATACCATGAACCTGCTGAAAGCCTTTGGCGGCAAGCCTGGATATGTATCTGCTACTCTGCCCATCCACTGCACTCTTGGTCCTGTAGACCCATCTGCATCTAACAAGTTTCCTCCCAGAAGGAAGGGGAACCATATCCCGAGTCTGGTTCTCGAGGAGGGAGTTGTACTCTTGCATAGCGGATTCCCAAAAGGGATTTCCAATAGCCTCACCATAAGAATGTGGATCTGAAGACTGAACCAAGAAAAGATGCATGGAGGGCAATGGTTAAGTGGCAGTGAGTGCAACAAAAGGCTCCTCGAAATCATATCGAGTCCTCCTAGTATCGACTGGATCACCAACAAGATCCCCTGCATCCTAAAGAGTAGTTTGTGCCCACTTGGGCCTCTGCTCTGGCTCTGCAACTGCATCTAGATGCTCCAAATCTGCATCTGACTGTACTGACTCTGAATCTGAATCATCTGAGTCCTCTGAATCAAAACTCTTGTATGAAGAAGAGTCGGCATGTGCATTCTCATCATCTCAGACATGTGGAAGAGTGAAGGTTTCTGCATGCAACTGTTGAGGTACATGCAAGACACTTTCTTTGAATTGGACACTACGCTCAATGATGAGTATTCCGAGGAAAGATCAATAAGCCGATATCCCTTCACACCATCGAGGTATCCAACAAAAATGCACTTAGTGCTCTGTGGATCAAGTGCCTTCCTCTTTTCAGAGGGAATCCTGGCCCATGCATGTGAACCGAAAACGTGAAAGCGGGTCACTTCCGGTATGAGGCAACTCCAAGCCTTGTAGGGGGTCTTATCCTTAACAAATCTATGAGGAGATCTGTTTTGTATGTATGTTGCACAATTAAGTGATTCGACCCATAGTCTCTGTGGTAGTGACTTTGCATGTAGCATGCAAGATGCCATCTCCTTTAGAGATCTGTTTTTCAGCTCAACGATTATGTTTTGCTGTGGAGTGTAGGGAAATGTATGCTGCAACTGAATCCCTTCCTCATGGAAAACATTGTGGATCTCATGATTCACATACTCTCCCCCGTTATCAGTTCGGAGGACTTTGATCTTCTTTTCGGACTGTGTCTCAACCAAGGCTTTTAAATCTTTGAGGTGTTGAAAGACCTCAGATTTTTGCCTGAGAAAGTAGATCCAAGTAAAACATGAGAAATCATCAACAAAAATAAGAACAAACCTCGCTTTGTTGATGGATGGATGCAGAAAAGGACCCATAAGGTCACCGTGGATCAGATCTAAAGGTGTGAAAGCTCTCTGATACTTTCCTTTGTTGAATTTCTCTCGAGGGTGTTTTTCGAGAGCACATCCCTCACATACTCCCTTGGAGAAATGGATGTCTGGTGGACCATCAACCAATCTGTGCTACTAAGATGTTGCATGTATCTGAAAGTCAAATGTCCAAACCTTTCGTGCCACATCCTACTACTTTTATCAGCATGAGTAAGAAGTAAAGCATAATCAGGTTCAATGAATTCAAAAAAGTATACAATCTAGACTGATGATCTACCTCACCAGTAGCAACCCTGGAGTTGGTTTTCATGTCGTATATGTCCACAGAATTGGGTGTGAATTCGTCATATGATACACGGAGAGAAGGTTGAAAAAAAGTTTGGGAACATGCGGCAAGTTCTCGAAGCTTCTGTTGGTGAGTTCAATCCTTACTTTGTCGGTGACTTCGAGAAAAGAGTTGTCCCCCATAAGAATAGGAAGACCTTTGCATGCATCCAAAGAAGAATATACTGCTTTTGAGGCAGCCATGTGATGTGATGCTCCCGAATCTATGATCCAAGCATCGGGAAAGAAGTTGATGGCAATCAAGGCATGGCTAGAATTGTCTTTCTTGGAATTCAGATCTTCTGGCTTCTTCTTCTTGGAACCCTCAGGGATGCGATCTCCAAGGTTGTTTTGCTGAAGTATTTGAGACATCAGATCTGTTTGTTTTTGCATGCATGCGGATTTCGAATGGAATCCTTTGTGGCAATACATGCATTTCTCCCCTTTTCTTCCCCTTTCCCCTTTGGATCCGGAGGCATCGATGAAGGGTTTTCTGTACTCTTCCTTCTTTGGATGTGCAGGAGATTTCCGTTTATATTTATCTTTAGATTTATGATATTTGTGGCTGCCATCTTGCATAGTGAGTGCATGTGCATTTGGGACTTTGATTGTGCCCATGTTGATGATCTTGGTTTTCTCTTGTGTCAGTGCTTCGATAAAGTCCTTAAGTGAAGGTATCTTCCAGGTGGCTCTAGAGGCAAATCTGAAAAAATGGAATGTGGAGACGAATACAGAGAATTCAGGACCAAGCTTGGAGAGAATGGTGATAACCATTTGTTTATCCTCCTTCGATTTATCAACCCCGCAAGCTTTGAGTTGCGACAGTAAATCCTTGAATTTGGTAAAGAAATCTTGGATATTGTCGAAGCTTTTTGGATCCAATGTGAGCAGCTCCACCTCCAACATGTGTCCCCTCATATCATCCTGTTTTCCAAAGAGCCCTTCCAAGGTGGTCCAGGCTTCATTGGGAGTCTTACAAGAAGATATGTGAAAAAGGAGATAGGGAGAAATAACACTGCAAATTGTTCTGAGTGCCTCATCCATGCGATTTAAGTACTTGGATTTTTCTATGGCTGATGTCAATTATGTATCTGTATTCAAGGTTAACCTGTACAACCCTCTGGTTCGGAGATGTATGGCTATTTTCTCCTTCCATGCAAAATAATTGTAAGGTGTAAGAATGAATTCTTTTTGGAAATCCATCTTTTCGTTGTCTTCAATATTTTGTACCTGCAAAACATTTTGGTGTAGCTTTTGCTTAACAGTCCATTGGCTCTTATACCATGTAAATTTGTTGAACCTGCACATAATATATCTAGCTAAACAATAAAACACACATTTGCAGAGAGAATTGGAGAAAGAAGAAGAAGGAGAGAAAGAATGAAAGAATTCTCATTAACTGTTGTGAATAATAAATAATTTACACATGATATACTCTGTATAACTCAATGAGTGTGCACTAGAGGAGAACCAATGCACCATAGTGGTGGTCTAGAGTGATCTGGACACACACCGGTAGTTACAAGAGTGAACTGCCACCTAGTCTAGTCTCTCAGGCAGTTACGGGAGTGAACTGCCACCTAGTTGAGTTAACTGACTAAACAAAGAGTAGTGAGGATTTAACTCAGGGAATCAAGGGTAATGCGTCGGTCTAGTGATGATCCCAAGGCAAGGTCGAATTAGCATGGTGATGATCCCAATGTTGCATGGTGATAAAACTAATGCAACATGTAAACTCAACTCAACTAGTCAAACTGAAGTGTCAACTGAAAGAGAATATTCTCCAGGTGGAATATTCTCCCCTAAAATATAGGAGACTGGATAATGACTAATTATGACTAATAAACAAGAAAAAACCTTAGGAAAAAGAAATCCTAGGTGTTAGTGAAGTAACTCCAACAACATGTACATCTTGATATTTTACTACTTTATTGGCTAAAACCCCGAGACTTTATGATTAGTGGTGACTTATGAGAGGGGATATTTTAATAGATATCTTGACCTTGCCTTCTCAAACCCCCCAGGTCACCGGGGACGTCTCTCCTGGGTCTTCAACCCTAAATAGAAGGAGGAATCCTATTGAGATGACAGTGATAGTATAACCTCAAGTTACGACAATTTGCTCTCCTTTACCCTTTCCTTTGATCAAAGTACAAATTATGTGATAACACGACCAATAGAACCTCAATAGGCAACCTTTAAATGATGGTAAATTAGACCTATGTTGACTGCCTAAAGAGCCTTGAAATTATTCATGGTATCAGAGCCTAAGGGCATAAGAGTGCTAGTATAAATTGCAAACAATGGACATAATTTTAAATCACCTTGACATCATATTTATTTGGTCATTTTACATCAATGGGTAGCCATGTCAGTTGGAGGGTTGAGGGTGGAGGATATGCTAGCAGGAGTTGGTAATTGGTCTCCCTGGAAGGCTAGGATAGTTTTGATTTTGGAGGAGGGTGAGCTATGAGACATTGTGGAGAGTCATGTGGTTCCTTCTACAAATGCAATGCTCTTCGCAGAGTTTAGGAAGAGAAACATCAAGGCCAAGAGGATTATCCTATATGCAGTCAAAGACCATATAATTCCTCATGTGTCTGGTAAGGACTATACATTTTAGATGTGCCAATCCTTTTGTATCCTTTACCAGAGCCCAAACCAAAACTAGAAGATGGTGGTGCTCCATGAGAAATTGAGGGGCATTAAGATGACTAAGACAAATACGCTCACCTCATTCCTCACGAGGTTTTCATAGATACATGATGATTTGGTAGTTATGGGGGAGATAGTGGATCCAATAGAGTTGTTGAGGACAACCTTAAATGGCTTCTCCAAACCACTAGAGTCCTTTTTACGAGGCATTGTATCCAGAGAGCATATTCCTAGTTGGTAGAGGCTATGGGATGACTTTGTACAGGAGGAGCTCAGGATTGGCTCAGGATCTACTAGTCAACAACATGGTGGGGATGATGGTGAGGATCTTTCTATTTCTATAAAGGGCAGTAAGAAGACCAAGAAGGGTCTCAAGGGTGGTGCTAAGCAACAAAAGAAAGGAGGTGAGCAACGAAGGTATATGAGCAAAGTTCAATGCTTTTCTTGTAACAATATGGGGCACTATTGTAGATTTTAACCTTGTACAATATTTACTGCAAACATATTTTTAGTAAAAGAACAGAAAATATACAATGGAAAATACAAACATCAAAACCCAAACTATACAATGGAGATTTTTCCCCCGAAAACCCAAACTATACAATGGAGATTTTTCTCCTGAAAACCCAAACTGGGAAAACCAACATATTCTATGTTCATTCATTGTGATACATTGTTTATAATACAATATACATATAGGAGCTAGCAACATCCAAAACCCTAACCCAATGACCTGGATTAGTCAACAACCCTAATTCCTTAACCGGAAATAGAAAACCATCGGCAAAGAAACCATGTGTTGAAAAACCACCTAAATATGTGACATGTTTACCGAGGCAATTTTTTTTTTCTCAAACCCCCCTACGCGCCCGACGCAATGAACATACACTACTACTCATGCAAATAATATAACACATACCCAACAACTATGCTAGATAGTGTCCCAACAGGAAGAAGAAGAAGCAGGGTTGTACAACAACATTAGTCGAGGAGGATGAGTTCGCCTCTCAGTTTGAGAGGGAGATTTCCTTGATTGTCAGTATGTCTACAATTGAGACACCATCTAGTGTATGGTACATAAATAATGGAGCATCCAATCATATGTCTGGTGTTATAGAGCACTTTGTTGATCTTATAGAGTCAAGGGTCAATTTAGAGATAGTGCTTGGGAATAACACCATAGTCAGGGCAGTTGGGCATGGCACAATTTTTTTTAAGAGGGAGTTGAGGCCACCTATGGTGTTCAAGGACGTCTTGTATGTCCCTAGGCTGAAAAGGAACATGATATCATTTTCCACCATTTAGGATAGGGTATTTGAGGTGTCTTTTCGAGGTTATCAGGTCCTCATTCACCCTAAGGGGTCCAATGTCACATCATCCAGAGTGATTGGGACTCATGATGGGAAAATGTACATACTCATATTTCAACCATTACATGCTTTGGCTAGTAGCAACAACAATAGTCAATTGTGTGAGTTGTGGCATAGGAGGATGGCTCACTTGCATCATGGAGTTTTAAGGGTGTTGAGGGAGATTGTGATAGGATTTCCATAGTTCGACACTAAGCATCATGAGAATTGCAGGGGGTGTGCTCTTGGCAAGTACACCAAGAATGACTTTCTGAGCAATGATTGTAGATCAATTGGGATACTTGATTTGATACACTATGATGTGTGTGGGCCCATGTCATCAGTTTCCTTTGGTGGCCCATGCCATCAGTTTCCTTTGGTGGATGTGAGTACTATGTGACATTCATTGATTACTACTCCACGAAGACCTGGATCTATTTCCTGGAGACCGATAATAAGGTCTTCAAGAGGTTCCAAGAGTTTAAGGCTCTTATGGAGAACCAAACAGAGAGAAATATCAAGGTCTCGAGGTCAAACAATGGGGGTGAGTATACCTCCATTAAGCTTGGAGACTTATGCACCTAGGAGAGTATCATGAGACAATTGATTGTTCCTTACAACCCCCGACATAATAGGGTTGTTGTGAGGGAGAATAGGGCTATTGGTTGTGCAACGAGATCTATGTTGCATGATCAAGGGTTACCATTTTTCTTATGGGTTGAGGCTTGCAGTGTTGCAATGTATCTGCAGAATAAGAGTCCACATAGAGCTCTGAGGAGTAAGACTCCTAAGGAGGCATTCACTGGGAGGAGGCCATATTTTGGACACCTTCGCATATTTGGGTGTTTGACTTTCTCTCATGTCCCTTCTAAGAAGAGGACAAAGTTGGATCCCACAATAGACAAGGGGATCCTAATTAGATACAACAAAGTCTTTAGGAATTTCATATCTACATAACAACACTGAGGAGAGTTGTTGTGAGGAGAGATGTTAGATTCAAGGAGGATGGAGCCTTCCAGAGATCTTGTGAGTTGAGATACAAAGTTGAGGAGGTCCCACAAGTGCGGGAGGATACATCACATGGGATGCAACCTTAGGTGTCTAGTACACCGAGTTCAGGGGTGATTGGTCCACCCAATACAACTATGGGATCACATGTGTCTAGTACACAGACCAAAAATGCACGTGCTTTGGGATCTTAGACTTCTATGGTGAGATATATGGACAAGACTAAGGGGCATGAGGGTACTACTCCATAAGAGGTTACTTTAGGGAAGAAGAAACTGAGATGCTTTCAAGAGGCCAAGGAGTATGTTAGTGAGTCCCATAAGTTAATGAGAGACAACAAAGCACCAGATAGTTTTGGTTCTTACTTGGCCATGGTGACTAGCATCACAGATTCTGAGCCCACTAATTTTGAGCAGGCAACAGACCAACATGTTTGGAGATATGCCATGCAGGAGGAGTATGATTCCATTATGCGTAATGATGTGTGGGAGGTGGTGCCTAGACTAGAGGGGAAGTCAGTGGCGACTTCCAGGTGGTTGTACAAAATTAAGTATGCTACATATGGAAACATTGAGAAACACAAGGCTCGATTTATGGCAAGAGGATTCTCTCAAGTTGAGGGGATTGATTATGATGAGACATTTGCACCAGTTGTGAGATATACTTCCATCAGGAGTATTATGGCCATTGCAATAGAGATGGGTTGGAAGATCCATCAGATGGATGTGCAGACAACATTTGTAAATGTCCTTATAGAGGATGAGGTATACATTGATAAGCCACATGGGTTCGAGGTGCTTGGGAGAGATTCCCATGTGTGTCTTTTGAAAAAGGCATTGTATGGTCTGAAGCAAGCTCCATGAGCTTGGTATTCCAGGATTGAATCTTACCTGTTGCAGATCGGATATGCGAAGAGTGAGGCAGATCCAAATCTCTATTACATTGTTTGTGGAGAGGATACTCTCATTCTTATCCTATATGTTGATGACTTGTTTATCACTGGAGGGTAGGAGCTCATAGTTTATTGCAAGAGGGGTCTTGCTTTAGAATTTTAGATGAAGAAAATAGGATTGATGCATTATTTTTTTGAGATGGAAGTTTGGCAAGAGGATGGGCACGTCTTTCTGGGAGAGGGGAAGTATCTCTGAGAAAAGATGTGATGACTACGTGCATTTGCAAGAAGTGATTACAATAAGGCTAAAAGGCCTTTTAACATAAAGCATCAATGAGAAAACCCTAAATATCCAAAACCCTGTTCCTAGAAAATGAAATGCCAAAACATTTGTGGGCCCTGATGTGGTTAGTTGAAAAGTCAACTTCCTGGAGGCATAAATTTTTCATACGATCTTTGTTTGGCGCACTTGGTAGCCCATCAGAAAGTTCTAGCCAAGATTTACACATTTTGATCATCTCAACACATGCCTTTGGCTATTTAGTAGGTGCTTCTATGCCAAAAAAAATGTCGTCTAGGGACTCAAAATGACCTCGAAAGTTTCGAACCTAGAAAAAACCATAGAAAACTGCCAA
>JZKD02S1928501.1:1229258-1244472 GCA_000966675.3 Picea glauca | reverse complement strand
CAAACAACCCAAGTTCAAACCACGGTAGGTATAGAATCAAATATTGAACCCATGGTAAATATGTTCATAATGATGATACACAATAGTATCTATGTAACGAGTAATATCTACAATATCTCTTAAATCAAATTAAAATGTCTTATTAGTCCCTGCCATGGGACTATAGCAATGAGTTTGCTTTTGATGTGACATTAATTTGTCTTTTACCATAAATTTGTGTATGCAATGTAATGTTTAACATAGGAAAACAAATATATATTTTTGGATATAATAAAAATATTTGTCTTTCTCATTTCTAATTGGTTGATAGAATTGAAGTGTTATTGCTCCCTTCACGTCTTTCAATACGTAGAATTAATTACATAGTCAATGAATTTCACCAATCACCACATCTAAATATAAAAAGTTCTACTATGTATTTATTATTATGCATTATTATATTTATTATCTAATATATTATTTATTATTATATTTATATTATATTTATTATATTTATGAATATTATAGTTCCATTCAGCTTAAGGTTCATTATACATTTTGAATAACAAACAACCTTCAATTATTATTTTTTGACAAAAAATATTCATTACTTGTGCATTTACTTATATTAAGTTTCATTGTTCAACAGGTATTTCCCAACTAACTCAACAGGGATTGTGTTGCCATACAACCCTTGTTAAATAGTTATCCTTGTAATATAGGTTGTAAATATGAAATGTTGATATTTAATTTGTCATTAATTTTTTTATATATTTAAGATCATTAAAAGGAATCAACATTAAAGAAAAAAACATTTAAGAGATGATGAAAGATCAAAAAAAATTGGCAACTATGTAAAAGTAACTTGAGAAATTCCAATATTAACATTGAAATACTCAAAATAAATATGAATGTTTATTATATCTTTCAATTAGAAAAACATTAACCTTATAAATAATTATATCCCCTTAATCATAAAAAAGAAATGATGTAACTATTTAATAGAGATATAAATTACAATTAAATTGTATCCACTTTATTTATATATATATTCTTTATATATAAAGAATATATATCTAAAAATTAATGTATTCATCTTGTTGTTATGCATCATCACTTCCATTGAATGGAAGTTTAGCAACCCAAGATCTCATAGGGGGAGAGACTTGCCCAAATGTGAGGAATGGATTTATGATTTATGTTGTATTTTTAAATTATACTTTTAATTAGGGTTATAATACAATTTTATAAAATATGTTTTAATATTAGTTGTTGATGATAATTTTGAATAAATGTAAAATAAAGAAAGTTTTGAAAGTGATATTGTAAATTCATGTTTCACGTTTTCATTTAATAACTACGAATAATTGTGAATGATTGTTAATTTAAATTTGAGTGTAAATGTAGTTTAATGAAAGTTTTGTAAGTGGTATTGTAAATTCATATATTTGCATTTTTGCAGTTTCCGCGGAGGAATTGTTCATTGTTTTGAATAGTTTTCAAAGGATAAAAGTCCTAGCCCAGATGGGTAGACTGTTAAATTTTATTTGGACTTCTTCAAGTTAATTGGGGAAGATTTATTAAGGGTAGTTGAAGAGGTTAGACTATTATGGAAAGTTCCTTGGAGCATCAACTCCACCTTTATAGCCCTTATCCCCAATTTTGATTATCCGGATAACTTTGACGACTCTTGGCCAATATCATTACATCATTGTGTGTACAAAATTATTTCTAAGATTATTGTTGTTAGAATTAATCCCATTCTCTCTAGGTTTATCTCTCCTTAACATTTCGGGTTACTTGAGGGGAGGTAGATTCACGAAGCCGTAGGCTTTTCTTAGGAGGGTCTCCACACTATCAAGCTCTCTTAGTCTCCTACTGCAGTTACCAAGTTGGATTTGTCAAAAGCTTATGATGTGGTCTCTTAGTTCTATCTTCGGCTTATGTTGATTCATTTAGGGCTCTCTCTTCCTTTGGTAAAATAGATTATGGGGTGTGTCTCTTCTACTCTCTTTGTTGTGTTGATAAATGGGTCTACCTCTTCTTTATTTAAGCGATTCGTATTTATGAGGGAACGAAATGAAACACAAAAATATGATAGAAAAACATAGTTACGGTAATACTCAATTTCTATTAATGAATGAAATATGCAAAAACTGTAAAAATGTAGAGTGAAATGAACTCACTAGAATGGTGGCATCTTATCTCTGAGAAAAGATGTGATGGATACGTGCATTCACAATAAGTGATTACAGTAAGGCCAAAAGGCCTTTTAACATAAAGCATCAATGAGAAAACCCTAACCCCAAAAGATGAAACACCAAGAGGTTTGTGGGCCTCGATGTGGTTAGTTGATACATCAACTTCTCGGAGGAATACCTTTTGCATACAATCTATGTTTGGGGTGCTCGGTAGCCCACTGGAAAGGTATAGTCGATAAGTACACATTCTGATCGGCGTAGTACATGTCTTTGCATATTTTCTAGGCACTACCGCACCAAAAAAACAATGTTTAAGGCCTCAAAACGATCGTGGAAGTTTAGGACTCAAAAAAAACGTAGAAAATTGCCAAGATGGAAACTATGTTTTGAGTCAGTGGAATAAGTGGGTGGCCACCGATGTCCACCTGGATCAGTCCTCCCCTCTTAGAAAGAAATGGTCTCCATTGCGTCGAGTGCCCCCATCAAATGGGGAAACTTGCGTTGAACTTGACGCTTGGTGAGCCACTTACCTTAGTGCAGTAGTTGCCTTGCTTTGATGACCTAATAGAGTTGGATCTTCTATTGGAGACTGCCCTCAACTTGTGTGTCCATGATTCGATCAATGGTTTCCTGTTGGGTGCAGTTAGGGTTGAGCTCTTTAGGTGTTAGCTACTCTACCACCTCCAATGTGTCCAATAGTGGTGGAAATATGGTCGAAGGAGGTCCACATTAAATATTGGGTGTAAGCCAAGGAAGTGGGTAATACTTAACTCAAAATCATTGTCGCACATAGCCTTGGTGATGGTGTAAGGACCATAGTGAAGTGGATGCAGCTTCTGATGGGGTCATGTAAGGTTGTTATGACCCAAATGGGGAATATATAAGGTTAAATGTATATGATATGACCCCAAGGGGGGCATATATGGGGCCAAATGTACATGTAATGTGTAAATATATGTGTAACAAGGTTGGCCTAATAGTAAAGGGGCCTCATGTGCAAGTGTGAATAGGTATATATAGAGGTCATGTATTCATTATTGTAGACATGTGAATGGTGATGTATAAATGTAATTGGTTATTTGGAGGATGTTCTCCTACTATTTAAGGAGTTATTATGTAAGTTATCTATCTTGGAGTTGTGCTCCACGCTCACAATTTGTACATGGTATGCACTTTTTTTATGTTATGATATTTGTAAACATTTGGTATCAAAGCACTGATCCTATGGTTTTGCTTCCTCAAGCAAGTCATCTTGGAATTTTCGCTATAACGTTTTTTGGGGGCCACTTCAGAAAGCAAAACTTGGAGGTTGTTTAAAAGACATGCTAGGGTACCTGTGGTACGAATTCCAGCTTCTAGGCCCTGTGGAAGATAGGGTTTTTGACTAGTCTTATAACTAGTCTCAAACATGTATTATGAGTAAAACATTCATAACTTCTTCATAGAGGATCCAAATTAAATGAGACTAGTTGCATTGGAAAGAGGAAAGTCCACAGTAGTTTGGGTGAGAATTTCATAATCTAGTATTTAATATTAAACACACAACATTCTGTACAAGTTCTCTCTCCCAGAAAGTCCAAAACTCGGCAAATTTTGCGAATTGTAGAGACTTGGCACATCCAATCTAGGTCAAACGTGTGGAATTGTAGAGAAGACATTTCATAGTACTACAAATCGAAATTTCAAACTTATAGGGGCTGAAATTTCAGAAATACATTATAAGGAAGGTTGGCTAGGAGGACAAACTCCAAATCAGGGTTTCAAATGTATGTTTACTTAAAACTATCATAACTTTTGATTGGGATGTCCGATTGAGTTGATTCAAAAGCCATTGGAAAGAGAAAACATAGAATATCATGTTGGAACAAGGATTATAACTATTTGAGATCATTATTACTAATATATTAAGGTTGCAAATTGAGGTTTGGGTTAGATCTCAATTAACAATCAATGGAAATACCTTATTTTACTGCAAACGAAGATGAAGATGAAATAAATCGTATGGGATGGTTGAGGATAGTAAAGAAATATGGCATAAATGATGTAATGGAAAAAATTTATTTGTTTGGTGAAGCTTGTAAATGGTGGACGAGTATTGATCATGATACTAGACTCAACATTACATGGGAAAAATTTGAAGAACTCTTCTCAAATAAATGGATTAGGGGTACAAAAAGGGAGGAGATGTATAAAATTCGAGAGGAGTTAAAGTAGTCAAAAGAAAATATCTCTAAATTGGAAAAGGATAATGCTGATCTAAGAAAATATATTACTAATAAAAATGATCACTTCCTCAACATGCAATCCCTTACTGAATCACTCATTAAGGAGGTTAATAACATAAAACAAGAAAGTAGTAGCAAAGCAAAGTGGGAAAAGGATAATTCAAGGGAAGAATTGAAGAAGAAATATGAAGAGATATGTATCTTATGAAACCATAATAAGAAAAAATTAGATGAGGTTAAGCAATTGAAAGAAGAAAAGAAGAATTATCAAATCAAGAAGAAACAAGGCTCTTGGATGGGGAATTTACCAAAAGACTTGAAGAGGAAATTTTCAAGAAGGTTAAGGAATCCCTAAATATTGATGAAGTAAAATTAGAAATGCAATCCAAAATTGAAGAAGGCTATCAAAATCTGGTAAATGGGGTGACATTGCAGCTTTAAAAGGAGAAAGAAGACAAGATTCAAGAAGGTCACCCAGAAGATACTTGAAGAAGTTGAACTTCATCTAGAGGATGTACATGCCAAATATGATGATATTATATCCAAGGCTAGAGTAATCAAAGACTAGGTAAAGTGGATAGAGGATTCTATTGTCTCTAAAAAGAAGATAGATGAAATGGGTGTGCAGAGTGAAGAAAAACTATCAAATGTGAAATCATATCAACACCCTCATTATCACGAAAGATTTCAAGGAAGACAAGAAGATCAATATCATCAGTATCAAGGAAGTGTTAAGTTTTGGTACCTTGGGAAGTAGTCCCTTGGTGTTATTGATGTGCCTAACACTAATGGGGGGAAAGTACCCCTCCCTTACTTAACTTTATGTTATAAAGTCAACATGACTTTATGGACTCATTAAATGCTAAAGTGACTTAGGGAACTTAAGTAAAGGGGGAGATTTAATTTCCACCCTTGATCCCTAGGTCAAGATAATGAGGAGGCTAAAGCAAAATATGAGAGAAGAGGGAGCACATTGTTTTCTTGCATGAGAAGCATAGGAGAAGGAGTTTGGAGGAGAAGAAGAAGGAGGGTGCACTTTGAGAAAAAGGGCGCACTTGTTGAGACATGGCACACTTGGGTTGAGCGCACTAACTGAGGAAGAGGGGAACAGTTTCTAAGACATGAATAACAAGCACTAATTCCAAGGGTTGGGTGCACTTTTCATTGAAGAAGGTCACGATTTTCAAGGACCTGGTGGCACAAATTCCAAGGAGATTGGGTTGCTAGCTTGAGATGTGTTGGTCTATAATCTCTATTATAATTTTTCCCTTATAAGCTCCATGATAAATTCCTCTTCACTGGTTTTCCCCTTGGGGGTTTTTCTAGGGTCATATTGACCAAAAATACATGTGTTAAATATTTTGGTTTGCATATTTTATTATCAACATTTAAGTGGTAAAGACCAGAGGTGTGTTTCCAATTTTTAATGACCGCGGAAAGAGTAATTTGTGACAACAAACATTTGTTAATCTAACCTTGAAACATGAGCATTAAAATGAGCTTGAAATCAGTTCTAGTGGTGACATAAAACAATCCTAAACAAACATGTTCTTAACAACATGTTATCCCTTAGCCTGGGGATAACTAAGGAGATTATGTGTCGAGGCCCATAGGTCCTAGACATGGAGTGCCGAGAGCCATATCGACTTGAGCCTGGCCCTGGAGGGCCTATCCTTCTTCTTCTTCAGTGCCTCCACCTTGTTAGCAGCAACAACATCCATCCCATCACCCTGGTCCTTCAACAACAATGGATCTTGCTCCATGAGGTAATGAGTTTGGGTATCATTATATGTGTCATGTTGATTCTCAAAACATTTGAATACATGCATTTATTTATTTTTACTTCTAACGTGTGCTTGGACCTTGTGCCTTTCCACTTGTCCACACCTGGGGAGATTGACATGATGCCCTAGTAATAGGGTTTGAGTTGCCACTGGGGGGGGGGTTTCATGAAAGGTCATCATCCGTTCCCACCATACTTACCACTTTTCATCTTTTTTCCCTCTCATCCATCCCATACACTGGTCCGAGCATTGGGTTTGCCAAGCTAGCAAAGGGTTGTAACTTACCTTGTGGGAAGAAAGGGCTAAAGGCTGAGAGGGTAAAAGTAGTTGGCAAAAGATAAAAGCCAAAATAATGAAACCTTCAGATGCTTCACCCAGAGATCCCCGAGAAAGCAATAAAACGTTTCTCAGCAAGAAACAATGGGACCCATAAAAATAATAAAATCAAGACCTAGTTGGAGGATAGGGGGTCTCATCACGAGCTAGCTTATTAGATCCATGGGCATGTAGTAGTATGACATTGTCATTCAGCTGGTCACCACGCCAGGGTAGTGGCTCTTGGTGGCATAGCCAAGAGAAAGGGGGTCTCATCACGAGGCATCCTTCTCATTTCCATGAAATGTTTGTGGGTAACATTGTCACCATTGGTCACCACGCCAGGGCAGTGTCCCCTAACTAGTCTCTTGAAAGAAAAAGCAATAAGAATAAAAGATAAAAGGCATGAATGGGTTTGGAAACATTTACATCCATGACAAGGTGCAACTCACCCTCTTGAGAGGCACCCACAGGTAAGCCATACATTACCCTGTCATCACTGCACCCATTGCCCAGACATCCCTTACCACCTCATCCACTTACATGGCCTGGATTTGTCTTCACCCAGAAACAATCCAAATCCAATGAGAACTATCCCAATAGGACATCCTAGCATCCCCTATAAACCTAGCTTGTAGAATAGCATAAAGTATTTGAGCACTTATCTGGGAAAGGGGGCTTCATGCACATGTTTAAATAACTTGATTATTAGATGTGATTTACATTGCTATGATCCATGTGACTTATGATCCCATAGAAGTTGTACTTGTTGTTGTTGCAGGGCCACTCCCAACGGACATGTACACATGGGGAGATGATTAGTTCAGACCTCCATAGGGAAAAAATCCCACTAGATGGCTGCTAAGACCCTAGCTAGGGGCAGAGACAAATCATAGGTTTGCATAGGAGAGAGAGGAGGACTTTCCACCAGAGACAGGTTGGCAGGCCTGGACCCAGGGGGGTCTTGCCCTTCTCACCATGATGTAGGCCTTGGAAGGCCCATGACGTCACCCATGTGACCATGATGTCGCCCAGTGTTTTGGACACTTTGGAGGCAGTTGTGTTACAAGTGGCACATGGGGTTTGATCTAGAGGCACAAGGAAGCCTAACATTTTTCTCTTGGAGGCCAACATTGCCCTAAAAAGGCTTAAAGTCACCCTAAAATGGCATGGCGTCACCTTTTCTGCTTGATTTAGGGTTTTATTATGTCATTTAATGTAAAAACTAGATATTATATGTAATTGACCATGTTGACCTTTTTGACCTAATTCTGGTCATTGAAACTGTATAAATAAGGGTTTTAGCCCTTGTATTTTTGGATCATCTTTCACTCACACTTAGTGAGGTATGAAATTTGTGCCCTACTTAGGGTTTATTGGCTGGAATTTTAGGCGCATTTGTTGGAGGAAGCTAATTTTGGACTATTTTGGCAATTTTCTTGGTGGAAGTGTTCAGCTAGGGTTTTGCTTGATGATTCTTGATGAATCTAAGTAAGATTTCTGCAATTCTTCTTAATTGAATGGTTATGGTTATGGTTATCTTGCATTTACATTAAGATTATGAAATTGCTAGTCTAAAACCCTGGGAGGCCAAGCACATGTTATTGTCCTTGCTTTAAGAGCTTTTACCTACTAGATTTTGCCAAGAAGTCAATTTTTCTTGAAGCTTTTGCTAGAGGCCTTGCCATTGCAACTGATCCGAAAAGATCTTTTAAACGACAATGGTTAAGTTATTTTGCATGAGAAAAAGTGCCATTTAGGAAATTGATGAATAAGGAATAATTAAAGAGGAAACATAGCAGCCATAAGATAATATACAGATATGAACATAAGCATGAAGAACAACAAACCATAAAACACCAAAGTAATAATGGAGTTTGACAATCTTGCCTATGTCTTCGGGCCTTTGTATCAGTGGGTGAGGCTTTCTTATTTATGTTCAAAGCTTTAAAAGTACATCATAATAGTGTCAAAAAGGTTACAAACTGATCTGGTCTTGTTCTACAAGATCTCAAGAACTCAACAGAACTGACGGCATTGAAATCGGATGAATGGAGCTCCCAAAAATGGCCCGCAAAGGTGCTCTCCTCAATGGCTTCCCTGGATAAAAATGGCTTTGGATTGGAAAATATTCAGCATGTACCTATTCTAAACCTCCTTTCATGGCTTCAATAACCTCTGGTTTATATAGGCTATAAGTGGGTAACAACCTCCCAACTTCTCCCCAAGATATGGCCTCAAAAAGGGCCCAATATCCCCCAATGTTGGCCAAAATCTCTCAAAACTACTGAATAATATCAATAAAAAATATTAGTACATAGTAATAAAACCCACTTTTTCATATAATCAGAGCGCAACCCCTTATATTTTGCGCTCCTGGCCATGTGGGAGCCTCCAAGTGGTCGAGAGTTGGTGCGCACCTACTGACCCCTTTCCGAACCTGGCTCAGGTCATATGTGTTTGGCTCACGTGGCCTTGGGCTTATCCTTTCCACGCACCCCCCAACTCGATAGACCCCCGATCAAATGACCTCTGGTTATGCCCGTGGTCGGTGGTCTAGCCCGACTGACCGGGGCTAACCACAAATCTCTGCACCAAACGAAATATCATTCGGGTCATATGTTGTATCACAGGATCGAGGGCTGGAGTAAATGCCATAACTGCATGCGATTTTATGTATGGAGCAAGGTCCCGTGGTGAGGTTACATGGAGTGTCTGCCGAGGGTTGGGGCCTATCCCCAGCCCTATTCTCCTCCAACCATACATACCTTGCAACTTAAATATATGTTTTACACCATACATTACAAGGAACATATGCGAACGGGCTGGTAGCCCGACCCTTGCCAAACCATTCACCCGATCGGAGGTCACACAGTCGACTCCCGTGGAGTCCAACTTTTGCCAAACAATGTGAACCAATAGAGGGATGCCACGTGGCAACCCAGGACTAGGCCACGTGGCACCTTCCCATTCACCCAAACATGCCAAATGTAACACAATCATTTGACCATGTCAACAAACAACTACCCAGTCATCACACATGCCACGTGCCGTACATTGTACGACCCTTGCCACGACATCTAGTGCCATGTGTCACCCTTGTAGTGGTGCCACGTGTCACACCCTGAATCGTCCACCTGTACCAGCCCACGTCAGCGCCAACGCACCCTGCCACGTCAGTTATATGGTCGTACGGCCTATACAGTCAGCTGCCATGTCAACACTGTACGGATTGTATGGTCTGTACAGTGAACATCTCTTTTTTTGCCTGTTTGATGAAACGAACAGATCGCGATATCTTGGTCATACAACGTTCGTTTGAGCCCATTCAAGCTGCGTTGGCTTCATATCAACGAGGCCTACGCACACGTCTGTTTTGAAGCCATTCTGAGCACTTTGATTTTTAGGCCTTCTTGGACCCATTTTGGTCCCTAGATCCAATTCTGGATCACACCTCCCCACTAAAGACCTTTTGGTCCTCCAAAAGGTTATTGATTAGTCATGAAGTGTGGGATAGGCCACCCGACTTGTTCTCTTTCTTTAAACTCTGTCCTGTGCACCTGTCTCATCAAGATCAACTGTAAAACAATCATGATAATTGACAACATATTGTTAGCCATTTGTACTCTGTCACACCTTATTGAAGCCACTATCATCCATGTTGACAACATTATTAATGATAACATCAGAAATATGACAACAAATGAGCTAATATGTTTGTAATACTTGCACTACATTAGCTTATCTTGAAGAAAAGTGTGATTGATCTTCCATTCTACAATCATCTCATGTTCTTTCTTAAGATCAATTACTTGATTTGAAACAATTATAGGTGCGTTGCTTGCTTGAGCCGCCTTTCTTAATTGTTCCATTGTTTGAAGAGATTGATTTGCTTTAAAATCATGAGCATGAACCACATATTCTTGACCTACTTTGATTAGTTGATATTGATTCTTTTCCCTTTAGAAGATTGCTTTACGATCATACAAGTAAGGACTGCCTAAGACCATTCCACATTCATTGAGTGGCACCACTTCACATGTTACCTCGTCCACAAACTTAGATGAAATTGCAAACTTTAATGTGCATTGCTTTGTTATGTGCAATTGATGATTGTTGCTTATCCATTTAAGTGTGTAAGGCTTATGATGTATCTGAGTGTTTAATCCCAATTGTTTAACCAATTCCTCTAAAATCAAGTTAGATTGAGATCCACTATCTATCAATGTGTCGACCTTAGTATGCCTCATTATGACCCTTATGTGAAATAATTTATTTCTAGAATCAAATCCATCACCAATTTTACCTGCGAAACCAACCAATGAGACTTTAGATTCATCACCTGAATCTGATCCCAAGTCTGTTGATCATGATGTTGTTGCAACTGTTTGCCTCCCTTTCTTCTCTTTGAACCACTACGGTCTCTTCTCAGAATGCAATTGCCAACAACGGTCCTCATCATGCCCTTCTTTCTTACAATGCTTGCAAGAGGGATTCTCTTCATTTCTTGCCACTGAATTTGCCTTCTTGCCATTCCACCTCTTTTTGTCCTCTTTCCTTGAAGACGATTCCCCTGATACACCAACCCCTATTTTCCCTGCTTCAATGTATGTTGCTTGAACATAAACCTCATCAATATTAGTAGGTCCAAACATGAATACAGTGTTTCAAATATGTGCAGGTAAACCTCCTATATACTTCATAAGAGTTTCTTGGGTATGTAAAGGAATATCTAACATCAATGCCATTTTACGAAATCCATCTGTATACTCTTGCATTGTTTGTCTTTTTCTTAGTTTAAGACCTTTCCATTCAATTAAAGCTTTCTCTTTATAACCCAAAGGATAGAATTGCTTTCTAAGTGCAAAAATAAAAACTTGCCATGATGGAAATACATTACCCACTTGTTGCATGCCATTTTGCAACTTGCTTTGCCACCAGATGAGTGTTGTGCCTGCAAATCTAAGCGACGCCAACTTGATCTAAGTTGCCTCATCTTTGATTTGTTGCACACTGTAATAAACCTCCATTTTTCTGACACAGTTATCAAGTCTCTCTGCATTGACGTCACCATCATACATAGGTAATTCAAATTTCATATCAATTTTTAGTAAAGGCATTTCTTGTTTATGTTTATGAACATGTTTTCTTGCGGTGCTTTTAGAAATTGAACTAGAAGAAGAAGAAGTTGATGGAGAAGAAGGAGGTAATGGAGGAATTTGAGGAGGATCCTCTCCTTCTTCACTTTTGACCTTTGAATATTCACCCAGATCTGGTCTGTTCCATTCCAAATAATCCTCATATAGAACCTTCATCATCTCCGACATGGCGAAGAAATTTTTTCGAAACTCTTTCTCATCTTGAGAAAGTCCCTCTTCCGATGCCATATTCTCGCTTTCAGAAGTTCTCTTTCTCAATCCAATCAATGGGTTCTCTTCAACAAGCTCGCCTTCACCATGATTCATCCTTTCCTTGGTTAACATGCAAACTCAAAAACCAACCATCAACTAGCTCTGATACCACTTGATCCAAAAAGATCTTTTAAACGACAATGGTTAAGTTATTTTGTATGAGAAAAAGTACCATTTAGAAAACTGATGAATAAGGAAGAATTAAAGAGGAAACATAGCAGCCATAAGATAATATACAGATATGAACATGAGCATGAAGAACAACAAAGTGATAACGGGGTTCGACAATCTCGCCTACGTCTCCGGGCCTTTGTCTCAGTGGGTCAGGCTTTTTTATTTCTGGTCAAAGATTTAAAAGTACATCATAACAGTGCCAAAAAGGTCACAAATTGATCTGGTCTTGCTCTACCAGATCTCAAGAACCGAACAAAATGACGGCATTGAAATCGGATGAACGGAGTTCCCAGAAATGGCTTGCAAAGGTGCTCTCCTCAATGTCTTCCCTGCATAAAAATGGCTTTGGCTTGGAAAATCTTTAGTATGTACCTGTTTTGAACCTCCTTTCATGGCTTCAATAAACTTTGGCTTATATAGGCTAGAATTGGGTAACAAACTCCCAACTTCTCCCCAAGATCTGGCCTAAAAAAGGGCCCAATATCCCCCAATATTAGCCAAAATCTCTCAAAATTGTTGAATAATATCAATAAAAAATCTTAATACATAGTAATAAAACCCACTTTTGCAAATAATCAGGGCACAACCCCTTATCTTTTGCACTCCTATTCATATGGGAGCCTCCAAGTGGCCGAGAGCTGGTGCACACCTGTTGCCCCCTTCCGAACCTGGCTCCGGTCATATGTGCTTGGCCCATGTGGCCTCAGGCTTATCCTTTCCACGTGCCCCCAAACTTGATAGACCCCCAATCAAATGGCCTCTGGTTATGCCCCTGGTTGGTGGGTTAGCCCGACCGACCGGGGGTAACCACAAATCTCCGTGCCAAATGAAATATCATCTGGGTCATATGTTGTATCACGGGATCGACGGCTGGAGTAAATGCCATAACCACGCGCGAGTTTATGTATGGAGCAGGGTCTCATGGCAAGGTTACATGGAGCGTCCGTCGGGGGTTGGGGCCTATTCTCCACCAACCATACATACCTTGCAACTTAAATATATGTTTTACAACATACATTACAAGTAACATATGAGGGCGGGCTGTTAGTCGACCCTTGCCAAACCATTCGCCCGGTCGGAGGTCACGCAGTCGACTCCCGTGGAGTCTGAATTTTTCCAAACACTGTGAACCAATATAGGGGTGCCACGTGGCATCCCAAGACTGGGCCATGTGGCACCTTCCCATTCACCCAAACATGCCAAGTTTCACACAATCATTCGACCACATCAGCAAACAACTACCTAGTTAGCACACCTGCCACGTGTCGTACGTTGTATGACCCTTGCCATGTCAGCTAGTGCCATGTGTCACCCTTGCAGTGGTGCCACATGTCAAACCCTGATTCATCCACCTGTAACTACCCACGTCAATGCCAATGTACCCTTCCACGTTAGTTGTACGGTCGTATGGCCTGTACAGTCAGGTGCCACATCAACACTGTACTGATTGTACGGATTGTACTATCAACATATTTTTTTTTGCCTGTTTGACGAAACAAACAAATCACGACATCTTAGTCATATGATGTATGTTTGAGCCCATTCAAGTTGCGTTGGGTTTGTATCGAAGAGGCCTACGCACACGTCCGTTTTGAAGCCATTATGAGCACTATGATTTTTAGGCCTTCTTGAACCTATTTTGGTCCCTAGATCCAATTCTGGATCAAAAACACCCTAGCATTCTTACTTCATCCTAGCCGTCATTTGCTTCATCTTTGAACCAAAGAAAGAGGAAAACTACTAAGGCCTAGGGTTACCTACACCTTAGTAGTTATTTCCCCCCTAAGGTTTGGTAGTTAAAGCCTTGGGTTACCAACACTTCAACTATTAATCTCTCTTGTCTTTGGCTCTCCTACTATCATCCTTTTCCTTCAACATTTGTTGCCGCCTAATAGACTCGATTTTCCCTAAAAACACGAATCTAAGACTTCTTATTGAGTGATTGACCAAAACAACCATCAAAACCTACACCTTAAGCCTTATACTAACCACTTCTAACATTATAATAGCCTAATCTACTAACTTTGTTGTTGTTGTTACTAAAGTAAGCTACAATCACATTTTGCAGCATTAAAAGCATCTAAAAGCAATTGAAAAAGTTGATTAATGCATTGTCGTACTTGCTTCAGACAAATGCTAGTATTCTGATGTTAATGATTGATTATTCTTAGTCATTTTGAAGTTGTATTATGGCACTTGTTGTGAAGTCATTGTCTTATAAATATTGCTGCTATAAATTTCTGTTTACTTCACATTTATATCAGCCATTGTTTTTTTTTATGAAGTCTGTGGTTTTATGAAGTACTAACAACAAGTTGTACTTGCAAAAGACATATTTTCTTGTTGCTTTGTTCCAGGCAGGTGTAAATTTGTTGAACCTGCACATAATAGATCTAGCTAAACAATAATACACACATTTGCAGAAAGAATTGGAGAAAGAAGAAGAAGGAGAGAAAGAATGAAAGAATTCTCATTAACCGTTGTGAATAATAAATAATTTACACATGATATACTCTGTATAACTCAATGAGTGCGCACTGGAGGAGAACCAATGCGTCATAGTGGTGGTCTAGAGTGATCTAGACACACATGAGCAGTTACGGGAGTGAACTGCCACCTAGTCTAGTCTCTCAGGCAGTTATGGGAGTGAACTGCCACCTAGTTGAGTGAACTAGTCAACTAGTCTTCAGTTAACTGACTGAACACAGAGTAGTGAGGAGTTAACTCAGGGAATCAAGGGTAATGTGCCAGTCTGGTGATGATCCCAAGGCAAGGTCGAATTAGCATGGTGATGATCCCAATGTTGCATGGTTATAAAACCAATGCAACATCTAAACTCAACTCAACTAGTCAAACTAATGTGTCAACTGAAAGAGAATATTCTCCAGGTGGAATATTCTCCCCTAAAATATAGAAGACTGGATAATGACTAATTATGAATAATAAACAAGGAAAAACCTTAGGAAAAAGAAATCCTAGGTGTGTGTGAAGTAACTCCAACACCCCCCTTGAACATCACTATGGTGAAAATAAAGAATGGGTCTCAACAACGAGGCCATGTTAGGTACCCAAATACAAAAGATACACTAAAAATGAAGTGAGGAAAGAGGGAAAACCTCATGGGA
>JZKD02S1928501.1:1167375-1185058 GCA_000966675.3 Picea glauca | reverse complement strand
TGATAATATTTGCCAAAATTTGTAAATTTAATAGTAAATTATATGTTTTTTATTGAATATTCACCTACATATTTATATGTATAATTTTTCAAACTAAAATAATCACCCAAAATACTCTACATAGGTATAATATTTGAATCCTTAAAAAATACCCTGCCTATATTATAATCGATTTTGAAAATATATTCGAATATCATGTTTTATATGTATTTTTGGGGGAAACCAAGATTATTATACAAGGATCCTACACAGTGTAAAAACCATAGATAACTCTACTTGTATGCATGAAATTGAGTATTAGGATAACACTTAGTGACAAATAGGTTTTTTCATACATTAGGGACTATCAAACAAGTTAAATGGTAGACAACATATCTTTTTTATTTGTCATTTTTTCCCTAAACAAATAAAATCTTGGGTTTTATGCCTTGGAAATATCTACAGTTTTAACCTTGTATCTCACTTTATAGAGGACGAAGAATTGATGTGAAATAAAATCTCAATATAGGGATAGGGATTGTAGTAATAATTTATAATGCATAACATATATAACAACAATAAGACACAAAAGACCTATACCACTCTTCATATTAACAATAGCTTGTAACACATAACATAATAACAAGAACCACGAGTGGAAAAGTCCTTGTCTTTGTATTTTGTATTGGGAGAATGAAGTAGTTTATTCATGGTTTTTTCTAGGTCCACGAGTAGTGAAAATGTAAAAAAGACACTGATGTAGAGGTTAATGTTTAATTCGGTAGAACTTGTGGCATAGAAGTGGACATAGAAAATAGCGTATATGTACTTCATCATAGTAATAATAGAGTATTTTTTCATTAAAATTTCAAATTTAGAAGCAAGACCATAAAGCTAGTGAGCATTCATGCATTGTACAATATATCATAGGAGAAATCTATTTTTCTATGATATTATAAATTTAGAAAAGCATTATACATAACAATATATCACATGAGAAATCTATTTTTCTATGATATTATAAATTTAGAAAAGCATTATACATAACAACATGAGTTGTTTCATTCCATTGTTATTATTAGATTATGAAGGGGACTTCATTGGCCATATTCATGAGTCACTATTTGTAGCCTCACTAAAGTAAAAAAATAGATTTCTGGCATTAGATTATTTGTGAGAGCTTTGTCAACAAGATTAAGAGAAGGAAAGGAAACTTAGGTTGTATACTCTAACATTTTGATTTATGACCTGCAAACTTTGAAATATATGTTAGTGACAACCACCATATATAAAAGGAAAGAATCATCACCAAATATCTTTGCAATTCCTATTCAATAACTTATATACAATCGTAGACCTCCAATACATTTGGGAGTGGGAAAAAACATGATTAAGGCCAACTAAATGGATATAGGCCAATATGTACAACATTTCTTTGGTGCCTAAACTGCAAGTGGTCATTCACAATCCACCTTTTCATTCCTATTATTTATCTCTATTCAATTATGAAATGCTACCCACTTTTCACTATTATGGTGGTGGCAAATAAGCAATGTCCTCTTCAAAAGCACCATGTATAAATGATGATTTGTCAATTCATATAAATGTTTTCCTACAATATATAGTCAAAGGTAGATGTACTTACTATAAATTGATTACTATTGAATGAAGGTAGCTCAAAACCATAAGAAATCACTTATGCTGGAAAGTTCCACATGGTCACCAAGCATACTCCATTTTACCTCTATTTTATAGGAAATTTAGGGTCCATTAACTACTTGTAGAATTATAATTGCTTACATTACACATATTACTGCAACAAGTTGTATTTTCAATTTATTGAATGTTTAAAGGGAATATAGCCCCATGTTTATAGAATTGTTTTCAATATGATTAATTACTACAGTTCCAACTGTTCTTGTTTTTGTATTGGATGATTAGATTCTTCAAATTTACCTAGCATTATAATTCAAGTTTGGAAGGACATGTTATCACACTATAATGTAATGTATATGGTGTCCTCTAAGGACGAGAAATAATCTTAAGATTCCAAATAGAGGAATCGTCTAAAATCTACATCGACTAAGTAAATGTCATACCAAATATAAGAGAAATATTTGAAAGACATTACAAATACACCCATTTTCATTAAACACTTGAAAGACATTACAAATACACCCATTTTCATTAAACACTTAAAGACATTACAAATACACCCATTTTGACTTGTGTTAGAATAGATCCTCTTTAAAGAACTCTTACCATACCTAAACCCAAGGACTCAACCTTAAGATCTTTTATCATAAATCAACTTATCAACTATAGCCATAAACTCAACCTTAAGATCTTTTATCATAAATCAACCTATCAACTAGAACCATAAACCTAGACAATACTGTACATTGACACAAAATTATAATCAAACAAGAGGAGCTGCAGAGCATAAAGTCCCTATCATTAGGCAGGGAGGGCATTGCTTCAAGCTGGCAGGCATGCCATTTCTTTTGGGACAAATATTTAATGGGATTTAACGTCATAAGCTACATGCCATTGCTTCAACTGAATTTTGAGTGGGACGAATATTTGGATGTGGTGCACTGATAAGACTTGGCAAAGGTTACTCCCCACTGTTGGAGGTTGTTCCCACATTTTGCAATGATCTTCTTGTTTTATGTACCTGGTAGCTGGACTAGCCGAAGGAAAACTAGATGATAATATTGTAACAAATTAGTAATGTTGAATAATTGTTTAATCAAAAGTTTCCTAGAGCTAGCAATTGCTTTCCTTTCAATTCATGGATAACTTCAATTCCTATATGAATTACCTCTCTATAATAATACAATCACTTGAAGTAAATTTCCTAGTTCGCAACATGCATGGAGGAACAAATGAGGTTGAGATCAATGCCTTGATTTTACTACTTAGAAGGAAAACATATGTGGTTCTTATTCATTGAGGTTTTAGTGAATAAAGAAAAATAAATCGATTAGGTTTTAGTGAATAATGGAAAACGCTAATATAAATTGTAAAGGATTTTCTTTGCTCAGAAATAGATTCTTGTTGTAATGCTACTTTGGTTTAGTCGATCAATCGACAGGGAGAGGAGACAATACATAGATTTCTGAGTCACTTATATAAATATGACACGAGACAAGTTCCAAGAAAATGCGATGCCAATACAAGTGGTCACATTTAACCATGTCGAAAATTCCAAGTGTTAGCAAGGAGATGTGTGTACTTTCAATCTTTTAAAAATGTTAGACATCACCACTTAATTGAGCATTAATGAAATAAATTCGTGGTTGTTGCAAGATGATAGCATACATGATAAACAAAAACAAGTTATGATGGTTTTAATCGATAGAGGCACCGAACAATCTAGTAAATTCATGGCTATTACAGGATGATTGTGTAGAATATAAACAAAGAAAATAATGATGGTTTTAGTGGGGCACCGAACACTAAATTGATAAGAAATATTCAAAATTATATATTTTTAATAAACATGTCGATATAAATATATGTGTGGAGACAAAGAACTTTAAAGAAGAGACTAATATCGATGATAATCCCATCTAGGTCTTTAATAAACACGTTGATATAAATATATGTGTGGAGACAAAGAACTTCAAAGAAGAGACTAATATCGATGATAATCTCATCTAGGCTTGGAATTTGATGTCTCACATGACTTCTTTTTCATTTTAAGAAGTATTTGACAGCTAGATATCAAATTTGCACTTCAACATTTATCGGCATGTAAAATTTGAACCCGTCAAATCTATTATTCACATATCTGTCATAATTTTTGGTAGGTATTTATCTTACTTAATTTTTGGTAGGTATTTATCTTAATTAAGGTCTCTGAAATCTACGACAATAATTCTAAGAGTAAAAGAAACAGTAAATGAAATTTGATGTTACCCTACTCCTGGTTTGCTTACACTTCACTGATTTACTCAAAGGTTAGATGTAAAATTTGGGCTCAACCACTAATGTTGGCTTGCAATTTGCAACTAATTTGGTGGAAATGTTTTACCTATGCTTCTATTTCCCCACCAAAACAGATAATATTTCTTCTTTTGAAGTTCCAAAAGTTAAGCTCTGTATAACAGCAAAAAAAAATTTGACACCAATAAATTTTCCAAAAACATAAAATGACGGGTATAAAAACCAAATAATCGTCACTAAATTTTCACTTGACAGATAAGATAAATTTGAAATTCCAGGCCCGATCCCATCTTTTAAGTGTCTTTTAATGATGTCACAATATCGAAGCTATGCCACTTCAAGGATAAAAATGTGCCCAATTTGCTTAATTGTGTTTGATTAAGCAATGTACATTGTGCCCTCACTGCATTCATTACTTGTTTTTTTTTAAGTCTGATGCCATCCAAATGTGATATTGATATGAAGGGACCACTCTGAAAATCTAGTCCATCTTGCAATATCCAGTAGTGATGTAAATCTTCCAATCTTGTGTGCAAGACAGACACAAGATCATTATTTTCTCAATTGTATTTAATTACTATGCATTGAATTGATTGCATCAACGAGTACACACATGCAAGACAACCATGGCCGCTAAATCATTGAGATACTGCGAGATAATTGATATATTGAGCACTTCCATGTATGTTGTTGAATATATCTTTTAATATCAACGAGCCATAATGGAATTCAATTAATGAATAAGCAATCGTAATAGAGGTTTCTGTCATGGCCTCTTTCGAGTCTATACCCATGGCTATAATGCATGCAATAAAAAAAATGAATAATTTTACGTCTCCTTAGATGGTGAGGTTCAATTATTGAATGAACGTATTGAGGAACGATGGATTGATTTCATGGTGATACATTCAAACAGATTTGCAATGATTTATTTGCTAAAATGTTGTTAGTGATGGATGTTGCAAGTCTTGCTAGGAGTGTATCAGTCGTCTCCATAAAGTGGAAATTTGTTGGTGAATCCCACATTCTGTGAGAATTATTTTCATGCTCTCCATCCTTCCATATTGTTTCTTAGAAAAGAGATAGCCATCTAGATTGGCCATCCGCCGCACAAGAATGGGTATGAGGAGGCTTCCTTTCTCGTACACAGGTAGGATCTCGCACGCAGGAAGGATCTTGCACACACGCTAGATCGACCATGACCGGGGATCTACCTCGAACAAAGTCATGGGTTGGTTATTTATTCTTTATTAGTAATAAGTTGTTTACTGCACTTTACCATGATGGTGTGCTGTTGGTTGTGTGGTCCTGTGTGTGTAAGAGATAGAAGTGGGAGGAAGATAAGCTAATACAGAGGTAAGTTGAGTAACGAGATGGAAAAACAATTGTATAATCAAACCTAGACAATTGTTAAGTCATGAGATGAGATCAATAGCTTTCTGCATTTATCTCATGAGACTAATACCCACTTGTAAGTGAAAAGGTAACAGTTACCATCCATGAATAACCATTTGGAACACAAGCGTGGCTACAATAATGCATTCAGACTCATAAGGTAAAGTTACCATCCATGAATAGTCATTTGGAACACAAGCGTGGCTACAATAATGCATTGAGACTCATCATCAGGAAAATTGGCCCAAATCCAAGATGACAAGCTCACACAATTCTAAGAAATTGTAGGAACATGGCACTCAGAAATTGGCAAATCATGTCTCTCTCACTGGTTTAGATATTCCATGGATTGATTGATTGCAAGGAAGATATTCCGATCATGAAAAAATACAATATATCATAGTTTCCAATGTAGCTCAAAATCTTTGGCGTGTAAGAAATGACATGGCCACATTAATAAAACAATTGTAAAATGGCATAAATGACATTTTGACAAACAAATATTTTTTTTTATTAATATTGTTAAGGTCCACTTTAAACTTACAAATATGGGATATTCTCCATCAATAATTAAAAAATTTATATAATATAATCATAAATTGTAAAAGAAGTTATATATACAAATAAGCATCTGCATAACAATAACATACCAGTGACTGAGGTAGGCATTCCCATACTCAGACTACAAGTGACCCTAAACATACGTGTCAAGTGAGTAATGGCCAACAATTATACACTGTGGATCCATGTCATCATGATTCAACATAGCCACGAGAAATACACTGTGGATCTATGTTATAATGACTCAAAATTTGACATAGCCATGAGAAATACATGGTGGATCTATGCATCAATATAGATTTATGAATACTCCATCACAACCTGGATCAATATGGTGATATCCAGGGTCTTCTTCTCAATCGTATCGAAGTATGAATCTATCCATGTGTTGAAGTCGAACATGGTAGAAACCATTTGATTACCGGTCATTGATGAATACCGTTAACAAGTGCAAGGGAAATCACCATTGATGTCAATAATCCCCAAGGTACTCTAGTACAATCCATTGAATGCGAATTAATGAGATGAAGCTGAACACTCAATGGAATTTCCCAATCAAGGGTCAATGATGTGAACCCACTGTTGAAAACGAGGAAACCTACCATTGAGGCATGCAGGTTCCAAGGTACTAAATGATTTCTAAGTCTAATTCCTGGATAATGTGTTGAAGTCGACAGGAAGAGACTCATCACATGAGGGATTTAACGTATCCCCCCTCAATGACACAAAACATGTAACCGATTTGAGCTAGATCAGAGTATAAAGTGATTCAGAATTGACTCAGGGAAGACCAACATGGTAAAGTTTGAGGACTGTAGATGGCCGACTCGATAGAAGGATTGTATGGGTTAAAATTCTCTTGAACATATGAACGACACGGCAATTTTCTTGGCAACATTGACTCAAGGAGGACCTAATACAAACTTGTGGATGGTCAAACGAAAGATAAATGGATTTCCCAACCTAGATACAATAATGAAGAGAGGTGTCATGTTCAAGAGCGACTTACTGCCACTAACACAGATACAGATATACATTCCCTTCCCTATTTCCCCCCACCATTTCTAGCAAGTACCTCTTTATTTTTAGACAAGATTGAAGAGGATAACATATGCTTGAAATATAAACTCATCCTTGAGACGAGTCCCTCAGAGTATTTTTAACGAACCCTAGGAAGGATTGGTTCGGTCCCATATGGGCCTTTCCATGTTTGTTTTATGAGTCCAAAGAAAGAAAACTCAGGGGGTTTTCATGTTTCGAGAGTCTGAAAAACACTTAAAGAAAACTTCAAAATGTCCCTTTTCGTAAATTAGTCCGACGAGACCGAAAAACAGATAATCTAATGCTCATCAGACATTTTTTTAAATACTTTTACGAGCGTGAAAAGAACAAGGTTGCTCAGCTATCTTTTCATGTTTAGGGAGTTTGAAAAGAGCTTAAAGAGGACTCTAGGGGGGTTCCTTTTTCGTATTGCCCTTACGAGTCCGAAAAAGCGATAAAAGTCTACTCGATTACATTCTCATATTTTTACGAGTGTGAGAAAGAATAAAGACCATGCTCAACGTTTTTTACTGAAAAACCTAAAAGCAATATGTACATTATATGAAAAATAACCAAAAAAGGGGTGATCCATATCAAAAGTCCAATCGCCAGACTTCTATCCTGCAATGTTGACACTCTGAAAAGTTCATTAGGCTTTTAGCAAAGATATAAAATATTAAAAATAATTTAATTTCAAATTAAAAAATGGTAAAACTAGGTCAAATAGGGCAAAACAAACTCATTTTACTATTTCATTTGTATTTTCAACAAACTAGTGCCAAAAACCCTCATTTTCCTTCGATATTCAAGTGACGATTCTAGAGTGTTCTATGGACTATTTCTCGAGCCGTTTCCGTGAGGTAGGTTCTCTTCATGCCTTCTCTCTTTTTATAGCAATTTTTTTCAATTTTAATGGTTAAATTTTGAGCCTATGGGCAATTTTCCAAGGGAGATTGCGCCTCCAAATCGTCGCAGTCCCTCCCTATCGTGAACTGCGACGATCCTGGATCGTCGCAGGGGATATACAGCTGGGGTGCGACGATGCCGCACTGTGGGAAAAAATATCCCTGCGACGACCGCAACTAAAAAACTAAAAAGATAGAGAGAGCTAAGAAAACTCCCAAATTTGAATTTTTGATGAACTAGTTCATCCTTTATCGTTGTTACACAGATTTTCCATTGGTCATCATGATCAAATGGAGGGAAAGAGAGCATGAGGAGGAAGATTATATTGCTAGGAATGATCTGGGCACCGTCATGGCACTCCGGTAGTGCGACTTGCTAAAACTTTTCAAAGTGCAGGGCATGAGGGCCCAATTGATGCTATTGGAACACTTAGTCTATATGTGGGATATTAATGAGCAAGTATTTCATGTCGGGGTGCACACACTCACTCTAGAGATCGATGACATCTACTTCTTGACTGGGTTATCTCGTTGTGGCTCTCGAGTGTCACTATCAAGAAACATAGGAGGTGGTGAACCCATGGATTATTATGTAGCACATCACTATGTAGCTGGTACAAAGAAACATAATGGCAAAGTTGCCATAAAAGATGTTCAAGACTTTCCTTTTAGGACCATTCTCTATACTATTACTTGCATGGCAGGGAGTGCATCTCCTCACATGGCCTTACAAAACCATTTTCAGTATGCTATCGAGTGTATGGAGCCCCGAGTTTTCAACTAGTGCGAGGGACTCCTAAAAAATATGAAGAAAACATTAACAAAGTGTAGGAGTGGTCGGCAGAAGAAGTTTGGATATGGATTGATTTTGGTATCCTTTTTCCTAGAGAGGGTCCCTGTTTTGAGCCTACAACATGTGGAATGGGGAATACCCACTCCACAGGATCCTCGAATGAAGAGATGGGTAGACTTGGTGGCACGTCATGGTGGCGTGTCAACCATTACATATGTTCATGCTTTCTTCCAGTGGCTGAGGGATCAACTTGTCATGATTGAGGATTATTCATATCCCGGGGCTGACTTCCACGGAGATCCTGACTTAGCATTACCTGAGGGTTCTCAGTGGGGAGATATAGGTAAAAAGGACATTTTCATTATATGTTGTTTTTGGTATTTTAATTATAATTTTTTTTTAAATGGTATGTTTCCAAGACTAATAAAAAACTCTCAAGAATTCATATGTGGCACCTTATAGGCCTACGGGATCATCATAGATCTAGAGACATGGAGAGATAGGTGCAGTGGAAAGTCGAGGGGTAGCAACTGAGGATCTTGAGGAGATTGAACACAACCTTGAGGGATTGACCATGAACATCCCTGACATCACTGTGGACAAGTTGCCTTGACGCTACCAATGCCATACTATGGGCATGTCATCATCCATTGGTCGACTGCTCCACCATGTAGCACGAACAATCATTTTTTATCATGAGAAACATCCTTGATGCATATGTATATGAAGCCATGTGCTTCACCATTTTGGTCTCAGGACATACACTTTTTTGTAACTTTTGAAGTTATAATATAAAACTACCAGCCTACTTGTCTTTATATGTGTGTGTTTGGATTTATAAATGGCGCAAATGTCTATCTAAAACATAATTGGCTAATGCATCTGTTAATATGTTTTGATATCTAGGAATGTTTTGATATTCAATGTAATCAAAATGTCTTTCCAAGAGGCGGATTCTCAAGTATACCCGTAACAATGGAGGACTTCGGATGGAATAAACGTTGCTCAATTGCAGCACCACAAGCCGAGAATCAATTTGTATAACTAGATGGAGGATGCCAAGTGAAATGACATCAATTATTAACTCAATAATCACACTATATTCCGCAATATTATTAGTTGCACGAACCAAGAAAATACCATGTAGACTGATCAACTCGTATGTAGGGGAATAGATTTCCCATGCAACAGATGTTAAATTTTGAGTACTGCAACTAGCACAATCAACAAAGCCAATATACGGCAGTGAGAATGCCAACATCTGGAAACCAAGCACGGGGCAAGGTAAGCAGTCTGAAGGGAGAAAAGAAACGACAAAAAGCACACCATAGTATAATACGATAAAATACAAATCACTCATGCAAAATATCTCAAGCATAGTACTTCTTTAGGTAAAGCCCATTCCTAGGTTCACCCAAAGGGATTCCATCGTAATTTACCAGGTCATAAGCCCCTTTAGCTAATACTCGTTTAATGATATAAGAGCCATGCCACATGGGCTCGAATTTACCTGCCCCCAACAAGTCACAATTTTGTTCATAAAGGAGAACCAAATCTCCCTCAGAAAAAAACACGTGGTTTGACATGTTTGTCGTATTGAGATTTGACATGTTTCTTTTGAGTTTCTATGACTAACGCAACATTACGACGAGTCTTGTCTAATTGCATTAAATACAACAAATGTTCTTCTTCGGCTGTAGTGTTGGGGAGGAGCTCGATGACTAGTTTTAGAGACAGAATCTCACATTCAATCAGAAAAATGGCCTCAATATCATATACTAATTGGAAAGGTGTGAACCCCATAGCAGATTTGACTGACGTCCGATAAGCTCATAATGCTGAAAAAACCATTGTATTCCAACTCGACTTGTGAATCCCTACCATCCTCCGAAGCATAGTGGTCAAAACTTTGTTGATTGCTTCAACTTGGACATTGGCCTGTGGATAATAAGGGGTTGAGTTTTCATGTCGTAAACCCAACTTGTCGGTAAGTTCAAACATCATAAAATTGCGAAAATGGGTACCATGGTTGGTGACGATGGCTTGAGGGACACCAAACCTAGTAATAATATGATTGAATCTGAAAAATGCTGCAGTTTTCCTGGTATTATCAAATGTAGGCATCTCCTCGACCCACTTGGTGAAATAATCCATTGCTACAATAATGTATCCATGCCCCCCGACCGAGTGAGGGTTACATGTCATAAAATCAACGCCCCATTTAGCAAATGGACCAACGAAAACTACAGGATAAAGAGGAGTAGGATGCGATCGAATTTTATTATTATATGTTTGACAAGTGTGGCATTTCTGAAATGCAATAATTCAATCCTTAAACATCGAAGACCAAAAATAACCAACTCAGAGGATCTTTTGGGCAGTGGCATACCCAGACAAATGACCGCCACATGCTCCAGAATGATAATCATTTAACACTTTCTCAGCTTCATCATAGGTTAGACATCGTCAAAATACATATTCAATACCACGACGGTAAAGGGTATCACCAAGGATAATGTATTGAAGGGCTTGATACCTAATGCGACAACGATCTACACGAGATATATCAGGTCAAAAAGTTTGGGTTTGGAGATAAATGATGATATATCCATACTATACATCGTCAGAACTTATCAGAAAAAGAGATTCATCAGGAAAATAATGTTCTGCCATATTTTCTGTATCAGTGGACGAAAGATCACAAATCAACTCAACAAAAACCAAATATTTCTTTGACTTGGCTTTCTCGAATTCCAGATCAAAATCTTGGAGAATCACTATCCATTTGGAGTATTTCCCCCCCACAATTGAAGTGTAAGAATATGTTGCATAGGGTTTCAATCATAAATAATCATGGTTTTTCGCAATAATATATACTGACGAAAGCGTTGGATAACTTGAACAACTGCCAAAGCCAATTTCTCCACATGCATATATTTGATTTCAAAGGTTGTAAGACTCCGAATTAAATAATAAATCACATGTTAATCATGCGAATCATCCTCTTGGACCAGAACCATGGCAATGGTATGATCTGAAGCAGCCAAACATAAGAAATAATCTCGACTATAATCAGGGGGAAACAATAGTGGTGTGCGGGTTAATGAAAGTTTCAAAGCATCGAAAACTTTGTTGGCAGCCTCATCCCACATAAAATCCTGACACTTTTTAAGAAGTCGAGAGAAACCTTTCGTCAGTTCAACGTAATTGGGAATGAAACATCGTAGAAAGTTTGCCTTCCCTTGCAAACTTTGGATTTGGCATAAAGTAGTCGGAGGAGGAAGGTTGATAATGGCCTCAACCTTCAAAGGATCCACTTGGATCTTGTGAGTGGAAACAATAAAGCCTAGAAGTCGTTCGGACTCCACACAAAAAACACATTTATGTGGATTCAATCGTATGCGGTAATGTCGACATCAGAGAAAAATAGCTCGTAAGTGTGCTGGATGATCTTGACGACGCATGGAATGCACCGGTAAATCATCAAGATAAGGTTGGACAATGTGATTAATATCGTGACAGGCATTATACATAAAGCATTGAAAAGTCGCACCAACATTCTTGAGACCGAAAGGGAGTTTACGGTATGCAAAATTCCTCGAAGGACAAATAAAGGTTGTTTTATGCTTATCCGTAGGTAAAATATTAGTTTGGTTATAGCTGGAAAAGCCATCCATGAGAGAGAAGGTTTCACTCCCGGAACAATCGTCAACGATCTAGTCGACGAAATGGGTTGGATAATTATCTTTAGGACAAGCCTTGTTAATATCCCTATAATCAACACAAACAATATGTACTTGAAAATCGTCTCTTGTTTCTTCGTTACCGGAACAAGATTGGACACCCAATCAGTCAATGTTACAGGGTAGACAAAACTAACTTTAAGAAGTTTCACAACTTCGAGTTTAATTGCAACGACTTTTCATGGATGAACTGGGCGAAGTTGTTGATGAACAGGCTTAGCGTCAGGGTATGTCTTAATTTCATGTACAATGATATCTAGATCAATTACAGACATCTCTTCGTAACTCCATGCAGATATGTCACAAAAGTCTTAGAAAAGGGCCTTGTAAGTGTGGATCTCATCAGGAGAACATGAGGCACCTATATGAACCTTTTCCACAATTCCAAGATTAATCGAAATATCTAGCGGGATGGTGGGAGAAATATTTCCCAAGTTTCCTTCATACAAAACATCATGCATTGGTTCCGAAACTTGAGGGAAATTAGTGATTGTAGACGAATTCAAAATCCCTTGGTAACTCTTGATAGTCTCAAGTTCCAGGAAGTGGATAGAACGATGATGCCCATCATCTCATGGGGTGTCTTCCATAGACATAACTATCATGATCATTTCATCGGTGTGGAATATCATGTGAAACAGATCAAGAGATGTATCTAAGAGAGAATGAGGAGAAGGAGTTACCGATTGAATAGCGTGATAGGCCAATTCCACCGGTCTTAAAGGCATTTGGTCACCATAACGAAGACAATATTTCAAGCTAGGGGCTATAAAAGGGTCATGCAACTCAGGGATTTTTCTAACAGTGGTTGAAATCATGTTAATAAAAGTGACAAGAGGAGGAGGAACATCGGGTGGTGGGATGGGGAAAGTTACCATTAATGAGGAATGTTTTAAAAGACCCACCCCGACATTTGCATAACTAGGAGGTGTCTTCACTATGAAGGGAACATTACTAGTGTGTGAATCAGAACAAAAAAAGGTGAGTTGATCTACCGTAACGACTTTGCCTTGGTGAGGGAAACGTATCACACAGAAAAGAGTAGAAACCACTGCTCGCATAGCATTGATCCAACTACGACCAAGTAAGATGTTGTAATTGAGAGGTGCATCAAACACTTCAACCTCAACAATAGCCACTTTTCCTTCTAACACAATATATAACACATGAAGAACACGATAAGGTTTAAACCCTGTACCATTAAAGGCTTTTAACGTGTTGAGTGACTTGGTAAGGGTAGGAGAGCCAATGGCTTTCCAATAGGCGAAAAAAATAACAAAAGTCGAGGCGCCCTCATCAATAAATTTTTGACAAATATTCTTATTTTCCACAATTACTTGTATTTGAAAAGCTAATTGATGAGGGAGTCTTGGAATGTGATCCTCCAAGTCAAATATTATCAAATTCTTGTTAGTAGGATTGATTCCACCAATAGCCTTTAATAGTGCCTTCCATTGAGTAGGACAACTTTGAAGGACTTCGAGAGCCAACATCGCAGAAGGTACCTGTGCAAGATCTTCTACAATGCTGTAGTTTTGAGCTGCACGTGCAAGTGGGTTAAATGGTGACTTACGAATGACGCCCTTAGGAGGCGGACAGATAACTGTATTTGGACTAGGTCGTTGAAAATGAAGAGGACCATTGGGAGGTGGAGCCGACGGAGGAGATGAAGTTGATGAAGGAGGTTGATCATCAACCTTCTCTTTGGAAGGAGAGTAATCTTTGGCTTGAGTAGCAACTGCCACTTCGTTTTTCTTAGAGTCACCAGTACATATAAGTACATAAGAACTAGTAGAGGGAGAAGGTTGGTCATGGATAACCAATTGGGCTTGCTGTTGAGAAGGAAAAGGTTGTGACAAAACAACAGGCGTAGTGGGAGTCCCGGTTCCTTGGAGGAACTTAGTAACTTCTGCACGTCTTGGACAATCTTTCGTGTAATGGTCCTCACCACATATAAGACAAGGATAATGAGGTTTTCACTTTTCTTTATCATCAACAGATTGATTTTTGGGCTTATATGGTTGTTGATTATTAGTTTTATCCTCTTTATTCTTACCCTCTCCTTTCTTTTTATTTTGAGATTTACCGGTAGTCATAGAGTGAACCGTATTTACCTCAGAGATTTTACCAGGAGAGGAGTAGGAGGAGAAGCATTTTGTACACTAGTAGTAGTAGATTTTGAATTGGAATGATTGACTTTCTTAGACTGAGTTTTAGCATGAAAAGTGCCAATCACACCATTAGCAGCATGGTATGCCACTGGAAGCGTTGGGGTTGGAGTTGTAGACGAGCGAGGAGCATCAGGGATCAAGAAATATAATGTGAATGTTTGAGAATAAAAAAGTTCAAAGTATTGAGCATGACTAATCTCCTGTTCTTCAGTGACGACACCTCCCATAGCCACATCACGAGCTATAGGACCAATGAGTGATTTGGTAAACCACTCAGCCAACAATTGATTAGGTAGGGATACTTTAATTAATCGTCGTCTCCTCCTCCAGTCATGAATATGATCGAAGATATGGGTAGAAGAGGATTGCTTAAATGAACTTAGAATTTCCATTCTCGTCTCATACCAGATAGACAGTTGATACTGTGTTAATAAGGCCATGGATAAGGTGTTGAAATTGTTAAAGAAACCTCTAGGAAATTCAATGTACCATTTGGCAGTCAAACCCGTCGTAGTGCATTGGAAAAGTCGTAGTCATATGGAGTCATCCATCAAGGAATTGGATGAACACCAGAGATGAAATGCCATGACATGATTGTTTGGATCCTCTCCTGGTCGATTGTCGAACTTTGGAATGTCCAAAGGTAATTTAGCAGGGATAACCAACCAAAAAGGAGAGTGGAGTATAGGATCGTTCAAAATTTGAGATAAATATGGTAAATCCAAAGTAGCTAGAAATAATAATTGTCTTTTGACTTGAGGAAACTGGTAGTTTTGAGGAGGTAATCTCGTAGGTATACCAGTAGGACCATAAGCAGTTTGTAAATAGTTAGAGGGTTTTGTCAAGTTTAGTGGTGGAGGGTTTTCATTCAAGTAGCCAACATTCATTTGTGGATTGGACATGCCACCTTGGAAAGGAGCATAAGGTTAGGAAACTTGACCCCAGGTAGGATTTACAGTGCCTCGATAAGGCTGTCTAGGATTATAAGGTGAAAAATAATTTGATTGAATATTCCCCCCCCATGCAGTTGTGGATTGCCTTGGAAAGGAAAATTCCAAGGTTGGGTTTGTAATTGAGGCGTATACTGCCCATAAACTGGGTTGTGAACCCCAACTTGGGGTTGTCCCCCAACTTGAGGTTGACCTCCAATAGGAAGTTGATAACTAGAAGTAACAGAATGACTTGTGCCTCCAAGCACATTGGGGATACTTGGGCTAAGATGATTAGATCCTCCAAGTGGTGGAGGAATACTAGGTTCCCCAGGTAAAACTTGAATAGAAGTAGAAGTGAAACTGCTAGCAACATTATACCCAGGTGGAATAAACAGACTAGGTCCTCTAGATGGACCCTAAGTAGGATTAGGAATAGAACTACTAAGAGCATTATATCCATGTGGAAGTGATGGATTTGATCTAAGAGGAAGCAGTGTTCCAATAGGGGCTTGAATAGTTTCCGGACTTCCGGTAGACAAAGGTGGAACTTGTGAGATTGTGGTAGAGCTAGTAAATTGGAGAGGAAGGATTGTATGCGTGCCAACCATCAACAGGTCTGAATCTATAAAAACATTACTTGTCGTGCTAGTAAAATGATTTAGGGGTACTTTATAAGCAGTCGAAGTAACTGGTACATGTGGTGATGTAGGTTGGTTTAGACTCATACCTAGTCTATCAAAAATATCATGTCCCGAGGGAGTCTTTCAAAAATAATGGACTGGGAATGAACTAGGATGAAAAATTCCAGAAGTATGAACCGGGGTTCTAAATGATTCACTATGAAACAATTGATCATCCACACCAGACTATACAAAAGGTCCTGAAGGTATTCTACTATAGTCTTTAGCCACAACGTCTCCCAACGAGTTTATTCATAGAAATGAGGGTCTTGAATAACATTCAACAAGATATTTACATGGAGTGATGATTCAACCAATGGAGTAGAACTCCCAATCTCAAAAGACACGTTGTTATTGATTGCTCCTTCAGGGGAAGGACCCTCTGGTGAATCAGGAAGCAATGGAGCGTATTCTTCCAGAGGTAATCCTTGCATCCTACATGAACGACAAGGGTTTTTGATGGACACACCGAATAAAGAATGAAAGAAATCTATGGCCAACTAAAGAAAACAAACAACACTTCACTAACATAATCTAGATATCAAGCACACAAATAAACCTTCTTATTTCAAAATCACTAGTTGGTGATGAAATCCAACATCGCGAGGTCAAGACAAGAAGGGGCTGGGGTAAAGAGGGTGGAAAAGTTACGTTGACAACCTGCTTAATAGAATTACACCCTGGTGCAAGCTCCCACACATAATCGTGGGTATACCCTCCAAGGAGCCCAAGTGATTTTGGCCAATGTCGATTCCAAGTACCGTGAAGACTTGCCCCTCCATAGTCACCTTGTGTAAAGAATCTAAAGATATAGGCTACTAAGGTTACCAATTACAACAATGATTCCTAGGGAAGCAATCGACAGTCCGATATATGCGCAAGGGTAGGGTATCTTAGACCGAAATATCCTCTAGAAGGTCCCAAAAGGATTTTCTTCTCAAGTGACCCCCAATAATACACGCATTCACTACACTAGGACCAACAAAACAGGGTGAGTAACTCTTCTGGCCTTAATGCGACCTCGTGATTGACCCTTGTGTTAGAAGGGCTTCCCAGGACAAAATGTAGCAAGTGGATTTAAATCTCCCTATCACAAGATACTATTGTGTGTTTTGATGCTTTGGAGAGTATTCCTCACAACCTATTCTAAAGCGTTAACCCTAGCTAATGTTGGTGTATAAGAGTTCTAGAAACAAAAGTTACTAGATAAATTTTAAAATTACGCTTAATTTTAATGGATGTTGTTTAACTCATAAATGAAATGAAGATGAAAACGATGAAGTGTTTGACCTTGACTCAATAATATGCAAAGAGAGATGAGATGCAATCGTTTCATTTGATGAACCCTAATTACATAAGAGAGAAGGATTTCTTTATCAGAATACAACAAGTTGCAAAAATACAAATCCTATCAAATTTGAACAATCTTTATGTCAAACAATCAAATGTATCGAATTTTCCAATTTTCTCTTTTTTAAACAAAACTTGAATGCAACAAAAATATCTTGAAAATACTACGAAGAGAAAGACAA
>JZKD02S1928501.1:1134387-1165301 GCA_000966675.3 Picea glauca | reverse complement strand
ATGGAATTTTATGTTCCATGAATGTTTCAAGGTCCAATTGTTTCATGGATATAGCCATCCTTTTACAATACTTGACTTATTTTACTAAAGTTTGTCGAAACACTATGAAGTTCTTTATATCGCGCATGTCATTATTTTTCCTCTAGTTGATCATAAATTAGAGAAGGACGACATAATATGAGGGAATTTCATAGTAAGATCAAATAAAAGAAAAATAAAAAATGTGAATGTGGATTTTACAAAATTTAACAATGAAAGAACAAAATCCCAATGCAAATTGTAGGACATAATCAATTATCTAATTGGATTTTAAATTCAAATCTAATCATTTCTCATTTGTTATGGAAACAATTGTTGTTGTTCATTACTCTTTAATTCTAAATATATTTAACCTATAAATTAATACCAATCTCCCTAAGAGAAATGATGATGTAGGGGAATCAGAGTTCATTGGGGTTTGAACTATAAAAACTTCTCTTAAGACATGTAGTCATTCTTGCCAAAATCTTAAGGCTAATGGTGACCTTACTAGAAAGGTAAATATATAAATTATCAATGATGAATGAACTACACACACCAACACATACATATAATTCAAAAACTTCGATAATGGTGGAGTCAATAATGATTTGATGTTGGTGTAGTTGGGAGGAGTCAAGGACAACCTTTGGTCTTACATTGAAAAATGTAGATGACATTATGCAAAATTTCAAAGGTTGGAATTTTCCTATGTAAATACACATCAATTAGACTTGTGATCCCTAAATCGAATCACCAACCTATTATCTCTAACTTGAATAGGCTCATGGAATCTCAATTTCCCATCACTAGTGGTGGTATGTTATTGGTGGTAGTGATTGAATACACAGACACTTATAGATAGTAAACATGGAATTCACGACATCTTCACTACCCATTTCCTTCTTTGTAAACGGGCCTATCCTGTCTTCAAATTACATTCTTGTATCTCACATAGGAGTACTCAAGGACTATGGAGGAATGGATTGAATTGATTTTTTGATCAAACCATTCATAAAATTTGCCACCCTCTATAATTTAGGATTCAAAAATAACATATTATTGAACAAAGAAAGTGTATTATATATATGTCTCAAATGCCAAATAATTTATGAGAGGGAGGAAGTAAACCCCACATTTTATTTATTTATTGTTTGGGATTGGCACATATCTGAAGGTCGTGGTAGTATATCTACAATAGGAAATCGATACTTTGAGTTAAATCACAAGCAATGTTTAAAGGTAAGGTTGAGTTATTACAATTGAGTATATGTTAATTTCAAGGATATCTATCAAGAAAATAAGTCCAACAATTTAGAAAAAGTGCATCGGCATAATACGCATGATAATTATTAGTCCTCGAGATGTTCCTAGTTGTTCAGAGAAACGATGCCAAGGATCCTTTGATCCCAAAATCATAAATTGGTTCTAAGGCTACCTTCATTTATAAAGGGTGTTATGCATAATTACTCTCTCTTCAATACTCACTAACATTGAAAACATGAAGATGGGGCTTTCCTATGACTAACAGGGGAAATTTCTATTATGTTGTACTAGAATTTAAAGAATCAGGAATGCGTGACTTTGTGGAAAGAGAGGAGCGCAAGTAAGGTATCCAATTGGGATAAGTATTTCCAAGTGTAGGTGGATAATAACATACTACGCATTCAATAATTTAGTAGATACCTCCTGATAATGAGAAAAAGGATCTCATATTCCTGAAATACTCTTCTGTACATCATTTAACTGGTTTGTTTATGTAATTCACACATATCCCCAGGTTGAATATTTCCCAAAGGAACTTTGACTTTAGTGATCTCATAGTCTCCAGTTACATGACGTCTTGGCACCTTTGATTGTAATATTGCAAACGTCAATACATTCTCATTGTAATCTATTTTCGAGAGTAACTTGGTCTGTGAATTGACTGGAGGGAATAATTCCTTTTTAACTTCCACACTAGCTCTCCTGATATCGACATAAAAATTTAAAAGGGAGGGTGGTGTCTCAGAAGACCCCCTTTAAGTAGAAGAGATGTCATGGCCTGCTGATAATTGAGTTGAAGGATAATGTTGTTTAGTAAAAAGCTGAGGAGGAGGTTTTACAACAGAAACAAAGTCTTCCCCACTGGGTATTTCAACCAACTGTAACACACCCTTACCTTTATTAAGAGTATTTTCCTTGATATCGTGTATATCAAGCTCCTTTTCCTTATTGGACTTATTTCTCAAGGCATCATCTATTTCCATCTCAATTTTGGTATTAGGAGAATCTCTTTTTCCTAATAAAACTTTTGGTTTTTGAGAAGTCTCTAATTCCCTTGTAGAATATGATCTATCCATCGACGGATTTTCTACCCGTGCCATCAAAATTTGCTTCACCTCTTCCCATGCATCTAGGTTAGCAATAATTTCTATTATGGGATCAAGTTGATGCTTGTAAGCATGCTTCTTGACAACAATGATCCTTTGTGGATCATAAATCCAACTATTTTGCTTTTTGAAACCAAACTATTGTAACATTCCTTTTACGAAGTTGAGTGCAGTTATTAGTTTGAACCAAAAGGGTCCCACTTCATGTGGAAGCTTGAAGGTGACTGATTTTTTATTCTAAGTGAAATGAAGATGATTTGTTATCATTCTCTGCTAGATATATTCCAGGGAAAAAGTCCCAGGAGTTAAAAAGATTGTCAATTTGTAGGGCTCTCCTTCAAATACATAAACCCCGATTAAGGTTTGTGTATTTGACAAATACCAGTTCCATGTACTGGTTTTCTTGGTCAATCAAAGTATTTTCTTCAAATTACTGAACATCCTAGGAGACTGAATATGATGAATGAGACTATATATTGTGCTCATATACTTGTTTACAAAGGTGGAGAAACCCCAATTATGTTCTTTAAATATTACATCCTCAGTCCATTCCATTATAGGCTTCAAACCAAAAGTATCGTTAAATACCTGTAAGCCTAACTTTTGGAAGGTTGCAACATTATTAAACATTGTAAGGTGCAGTAAATAAGACTGATATAAAAAAGATTTAACAACGAGATGAGTTGATAGTTGGTAATTAATAGCCCCAACTAGATACTCAACATAATCATATTTGACCATGGTGATGGAAATTGTAGCAAAGAAAGCTAAGAATAAACCCAAAATTGTCTCATTTACCTCACGATCATTTTCATACCCTAGGATATAATAGATCATAGTGACCCCATATCTAGTTATATCTGAGAAAATAGATGATGGGTATGGAGGAGAATCCAAAGGTAAAAGGGGAATTTTTAGGTAACAATTTACTGAGTAGCTTCTCTCTTTCTAATTGGGATAAATATTGATATTTAACCGAAAGTTGATCTTCGTCTAGGGTTTTAATAGGAGTTGTGTCACAAAATGGATGTATTTGTATAATTGATTTTCTAGAAATAGAACAAATAACCCCAGAACCACTAACATTTGTAATATTTTCCTTTTGAATGTCATAATGTGATGCACACCACTCCACCATTTCTAGGAAGTGATAGGTCTGGGGTATAACTAAACAAGCTAGGTTTGACTCCCATAAAAACATCTATTCCTTCAAACCACTGGAATCCCCATGGGTTGTCTTGATTAATTTATACATATTAGGATACGACAAGGAGGGGTAAAAAACATCACCCTCCCTATATTCCAAATGATCATGAGGAGTGAGTTGCTTTGGCACCTTAGGAGCCTTTGAGGCCTTTATAAGGCTTGACTAAAACTTCATCCTTAAATTGAACCACGAATAATATCTCAATCCAGGTATATAACTGAGCAAAGGGGATCAAATTACTTGTATTCTAAACTTGGATCAATTGTGTGTATGATTCACACATTGATTGCTACAGAAAAGCCAAATTTACCTTGAGGTTGTCACTTAGTAACTAAAAAATTACCCCAATTGTCAATTAAATCCCCTTATTAACCATTTAATTATTTAAAGACATGCATCACATAGTTGTTGGAAATGTAAAATTTTCCAAATACGTGGAAATTTGGATGATGTCATAAGTGATGTCATAAAGGTATGATGAACACATGGCAACTTGTCATTGGTCTAGGTGAATTCCCTGGTGACATGGTTGATAGGTACGAGAACATCTGGTTGGTCCATCTATCTACCCATCATCAATAATATCTTCTGGGTGCTTATGTGGAAAAACTTTGACTAGTTAGCGATCGTCAGATGGTTGTGAGGCCATGTAATATCTATATGGAAATCAACTATTCATGATAGGCCGACATCTTTCCTGTGTCAGCACCAAGTCATGCTCATCATGCATTTCCTTTCAAAATAATGTCATTGGTATCGCACGAGCTTATGAGTAGTTTTCTCATGTCAACAAGCCATGCGAAACCAATATCGCAAAGACACATAGAGAACTCCAAAACTACCATTGCATGCCCAAAAGTCATTAAATCCTGAGCACATTGTGGATGTGATATGTGTTGTAATTCGTTGATCTTGTGAGGCAGGATGCGCTCAAATATTTGTCGTTGATTTCCCTCAATTGATGGTGTGCATGTAAACTTAGGTCCTTAGCTATCGGTTGTAGCCCCTAGTCACTAATGCAAGCCCCTATGACTCATGTAAAAAATCATGTGTGTGCCACTTAATCCCTCAGAGGCTTATTTAAGTTCCTTTTGCAGAATTTAACCTTATTTCCTTCTTTTACCACTTTTTCCTTTGAATAAAATGATCGTTAAAGAAAAATATCTCTATAGTGTGGATCCAATGGTCTTTCTCTCTTATAATATAATATCCACAACTGAAAATGCCTCTGAACCAACAGTTCCCAAGGAACTTTTTGAACCCTGTACTAACATTGGCTCCAACGGGGACATCAAATCCCTGTGATGTGTTGAGAACAATAGTCTAGTCAGCTTATCCATTGGGATATGGAGTACGAAACCCCCAACTTGTAATGAATCCTTTTTATTTGTGTAATTATGTGTTGGTTGTGGAGCCTGATTACCTTCCTGATTCAGAGGCCTTTGTTTTCATCCGTGTTTATACCCCATGAATACTTTACACCCTGAAAGAATGTACACTCCTCCACACGGGGGAGTGTAGGGGGGGCTTGCCCCCCCTGTGGGGTCCGACGACGAGAAGGCCTCCTGGCGAGGGTTTGGGTGTGAAGCCCCCGGAGGAAAAATTGCCTTGTAAATGTATATTGTAATTTCATAGTAAATATGGACCATTCATTGTAAGGTTGCAGATATGACGGTAGAAGTTATGTTAGGGTTTTTTTCCCTAGAAGGCAACACTGTTTTGTGAGGAAAATGTATTGCAACTATGTATCATTGCGAATATTGTATTATGAGAGAAGAGACTGTGAGAGGAATAAGAGGAAGTTACAACATGTGTGATGTAGGTTGTATCCCTTCATTTGCTGGATAATAATAAAGGAAGGACCTCACAATTTCTCTGGTGGACATAGCCCACACTAGGTGAACCACGTATATCTATGTCTCTATTGTATTATGTATCTTCTGTGTTTTATTTCCGCATTTGTTTTATTTTATTTCTCTGCAATCCTATTTTCTAAAAACTGGTATCAGAGTGAAAGGTAACTCGCAGGAAAACAAGGTTCCTGGTTCGAGTGGGAGCAATGGTGGAAGATGGAAAGTTTAGGGTCGAGAAATTTAACGTTCAAAACTACCAGTTATGGAAGATGCAGATGGAATATTATTCATATCAGAAGGATCTAGTCCTACCACCGGGTGAAATAAAAAAGAAGTCGATGGCCACGAAGGATGAAGAATGGGAGGTTCTTGACATAAAGGCACTAGGAACGATACAACTGATCCTAACAGTGTCGATGGCTTTCAATATTTTGAAAGAAAAGACAACGAAGAAGCTGATGGATGCATTGGATAAAATGTATGAAAAATCCTCGGCGTCCAATAAGGTATTTCTAATTAAGAGTATATTTAATATGAAGATGTCAGCAGGTGGGTCTGTTGCAGATCATTTAAATGAATTTAATACGATTACTAATCAACTAAGTTCTGTAAAAGTGGACTTTGATGATGAGGTCAAGGCTCTTGTAATCTTGTGCTCATTGCCAGAAAGCTAGAATGGCTTGGTCATGGTTGTAAGTAACTCTACCTCTGGTTCAAATACTCTAAAATTTGATGATGTTGTTGGTGTTATCCTTAGCTAGGAAATGCGATGGAAAAACATAGGTGAGACATCAGGTAATGCGTTAAACATGGAGAACAGGGGAAGACAAAAGGATAGAGGAAAGGGTTCAGGGAACCATGAGAATTCTAGGAAGGGCAGATTCAAATCCATACTTGGAAAGATAGAGTGCTGGAATTGTAGAAAGAAAGGACATATGAAGAAATACTGCAGAGCTCCAAAGAAACAAAGAGATGGACAACAAGAGAACAATTAGGAAGCAAATGTAATAGGTGATGTGTTACAAGATTCTTTGATTCTTTATGTAGATAATATTTCTAAGTCTTGGGTAGTAGATTTAAGGGCTTCATTTCATGCCACACCCCATAGGAAACATTTTCTAGATTATGTTCAAGTTGATTTTGGACAGGTTCATTTGGGTGATGATGCACCATGCAAAATTGTTGGAATGGGAAAGGTAAAAAAAAAATTAAAGGAATGGAAACCAATGGTTGTTGAAAGAGGTAAGACATGTTCCAGATCTAAGGAAAAATCTAATTTCAACAGGGTAGTTGGAAAGTGAAGGTTGTATATCCATATTTATAGATAAGGTGTGGAAGGTCACCAACGGATCATTGGTGATAGAAAAATGAGAGAAGGTAGGTACATTGTATATATGTATTGGTACTATTGAATCTTCTATCTCTTTAGTGTCTACAAGAGTGGATACAACACTTTGGAATCATAGGCTTGGACACATGAGTGAGAAGGGGATGCAAATACTTCACACAAGATTTTTCTTTCCAGATCTTAAACAAATTGATTTGGATTTCTGTGAGCATTGTGTTTATGGAAAACATAAGAGAGTCAGATTTCTCAGAGTCGGAAAATAAAAGAAGAGTGAGAGGTTATAGGTTGTGGATACAGATGTATGGGGACTAGATCAAGTATCATCTGTTGGTGGCTCTTGTTATTATGTTATTTTTATTGATGATGCAACTAGAAAAACTTGGGTTTATTGCATTCATTAAAAATCTAATGTTTTTGATACTTTTAAGAAATGGAAAGTTTTGGTTGAGAATGAGACAGGAAAGAGGTTGAAGTGTCTTAGATCAGACAATGGAGGTGAATATTGCAGCAAGGAGTTTGATGATTACTATTCATACCATGGGATTCGTAGAGAGAAGACAGTTCCGGGAAAACCACAAGAAAATGGCGTGTCAGAAAGGATGAATAGGACAATCATGGAGTGTGCAAAGAGTATGAGATTGCATGTTGGTTTGCCCTTACAGTTCTGGGTAGATGCTGTAGATACGGTTGTTTACTTAATAAACAATGGACCTTCAAGCTCTTTGGCTGGTAGAATTCCAGAGGAGGCATGAATGAGTAAAAAGGTAAACTATTCTTTTTTGAAGACTTCCAGTTGTGAATCATTTGTCCATATTGATAAAGAAAATAGAACAAAGCTTGAGGCAAAATCCAAGAAGTGTACCTTTATTGGATACAATGTTAATGATTTTGGTTATCACTTATGGGATTATGAAAATCACAAAATAATTAGGAGTAGAGATGTCATATTTAGTGAGAAGGTCATGTACAAAGATCAGTTGCAAGGAAAGAAACAAGAAAAATAAAAACCAGAATACACAGTGCTTGAAGAGATCACTGAAAAAGAAATTCCAAAGGTACGAGAAAATCAAAATATACAACAACAGGAGCAACATGTACCTCAAACTCCTGCAAGTGTTGTTAGAAGATCTACCAGGATAAGTAGACCCCCTGAATGATACTCTCCTTCATTGTATTATTTATTGTTGAATGATTCTAGTGAACCAGAATGTTATGAAGAGGCAATGCAAGTAGACACTAAAAAGAAGTGAGAGAAAGGAATGAAAGAGGAAATAGATTCCCTGGTAAATAACCAAAATTTAGATTTGGTTCAGTTTCCTGCAGGAAAAAGAGCATTGCAGAATAAATGGGTTTACAAGTTCAAGGAAGATGTTGGAGGTAAAAACTAGTACAAGGCTAGACTTGTTGTAAAGGGGTTTGCACAAAAGAAAGGTATATATTTTGATGAAATATTTTATCCTGTTGTTAAAATGACTTCAATTAGGACTATTTTAAGTCTTGTGGGAGTAGAAGATTAACATCTTGAACAATTAGATGTAAAAACAACTGTTCTCCATGGGGATTTGGAGGAAGAGATTTATATGCAGCAACCACAGGGGTATGAGGTCAAAGGGAAGGAAAATTTGGTATGCAGGTTGAAGAAGATCTTGTATGGCCTAAAGAAAGCTCCAAGGAAGTGGTATTTGAAGTTTTACATGTTTATGCCAGAACAAGGTTACAGTAGATGCCATTCTGATCACTGTGTTTATTTTAAAAAGCTAGAAAATGGAAGCTATATTATCTTGCTATTGTATGTATATGACATGCTTGTTGCAAAGTCTAATATGCAAGATATAAATTTTCTCAAGAATAAATTAGCTAATTCAATTGCGATGAAGGATTTGGGTGCTACAAAGAAAATCCTTTGTATGAAAATAACAAGAGACGAGAAAAATCACAAATTGACATTGTCTCAGGGTGAGTACATAGAGAAGGTGTTGGAGAGGTTTAAAATGTAGAATGAAAAACCAGTTAGTACACCTTTGGCCAGACATTTCAAATTAACTAAGGAAATGTGTCCCAAGACACCAGAGGAGATATAATACATTTCTAGGGTCCCTTATTCATCAACAATCGACAACTTGATGTATGCGATGGTTTGCACAAGACCAAATATTGCACATGTAGTGGGAGTTGTGAGAAGGTATATGAAAAATATAGGTAAATAACATTGGGAGGTAGTAAAGTGGATTCCCAGGTATTTGAGAGGTACTGCTACTCATGCATTATGTTTTGGAGATCCAGACACTATTCTACAGGGATATGTTGATTCAAATATGACAGGTGATAAAGATAGCAGGAGGAGCACCACAAGGTATGTTTTTAATATAGGTGGAACAACAGTAAGTTGGATTTCAAAACTTCAAAATGTTGTTTCACTCTCAACAACAAAAGCAAAGTATGTTGCTGCTAGAGAGTCTAGTAAAGAAATTATTTGGTTACAGAGGTTTATGGAGGAATTGGGAAAGAAGCAGGAGAATAGCAGGTTGTACTGTGACAGTGAGAGTGCCATTCATCTTGCAAAGAACTAACCCTTCCATTTGAATACTAAGCATATACAACTCAGGTACCATTTCATACGATCCATCTTGGAAGATGGACATTTGAAGTTGGAAAAGATACACACTAGCCAGAATCCTGCAAACATGCTAACAAAGGGAGTAACCAGGGAGAAACTGAGTTCTTGCTCAATTTCAGTTGGTCTTCAAGCATGAAGGTGAAGATGAGAATTTTTCCATCTCTAAGAAGGATCATAGTCCATTAGATACATCAACAATGTAGTTGTTGAGATCAGTAGCCAAGTGGAAGATTGTTGGTTATGGAGCTTGATTATCTTCCTGATCCAGAGGCCTTTGTTTTCATACGTGTTTGTACCCCATGAAGAATTTACACCCTGGAAGAATGTGCACTCCTCCACGTGGGGGAGTGAAGAGGGGGATTTACTCCCTTGCGAGGTCCGGGGGGAAGCAGGCCCCTGAACAAAAAATTTCTTTGTAAATGTATATTGTAATTTCATAGTAAATATGGACCGTTCATTATAAGGTTGCAGATCTGATGGTAGAAGTTATGTTAGGGATTTTTTTCCCTAGAAGGAAACCCTCTTTTATGAGGGAAATGTATTGTGGCTATGTATCATTGCGAATATTGTATTTTGAGAGAGGAGACTGTGAGAGAAAGAAGAGGAAGTTACAACAGGTGTGTTGTAGGTTGTATCTCTTCATTTGATGGATAATAATAAAGGAAGGACCTGACAATTTCTCTGGTGGACGTAGCCCACACTGGGTGAGCCACGTATATCCGTGTCTCTATTGTATTGTGTATCTTTTGTGTTTTATTTCCGCATTTGTTTTAATTTATTGCTCTACGATCCTATTTTTCTAAAATTATGGGTGGTCCCTTTTGCTCAACAACTTAATATAATGGTCCAAATTTATTCGTAAATCAAAAAAAATGAAACTACATAAATTTGACTAAAATTGAATTGACAATAAAAAAATCTCAAACTAAACTAATATAATACAAGTGTGATATACTCAGAGCTCAACATTATAAGAAATGTTTGAGAAACATCCCATTGACAGGGACTCGCCATAAATCACCATTTAGCTCAACTAGGTCATAAGTGTTATTGTCTATGATGGCCAAGATCCGAAAAGGTCCCCTCTAGAGATGATCAAACTTGCAATGTTTCTCTTTGGCCTCTCTTCTACAATCCCATTTCAAAACCAAGTCTCCAACCTCAAAATTCCTTTCTTTATATCTCTTATAAAAAATATTTGTCATCCTCTCTTGATGTTCTTGTGATTGAATCAATAAATACCCCCTTTTCTCTTGAACCCCAATGAGCTAATGAATCCTTCTTTGCACATTATTTGGCTCTTCCTCCTCATCCTACAACAACTTCATCATTGGCAGACTAAGATGTATTGGGAACATTGCATCATCCCCATATAGTAGATCAAAAGGGGAAGTTCCAACCGATCCATTTGTACTTATTCTATCAACCCATAAAACATGCGTAAGGTTAGAGTCCCAAGATTTCTTATTTTGTGAGAGCATATTTTTGATGATTCTGATCTGGCTCTTGTTTGATGATTTTTCCAAGACATTTCCCTATGGTTAATATGTAGTAGGATGACCAATATCAATGTTATAATCTTGATAGAATTGCAACAACTTAGCAAATTTAAAGGCTTGCACATTATCAATGATAATGTTTCTAGGACATCCACACCCTTCTGACCCAAAACATTTATGATAATTCAATCAATGATTTCCCTTGATGGAATAGCCTTGACCCTTTTTGTGAAATAGTATGTGAATGTCAATATCCACTTTCGTTGAACACTGGAATTTGGATTCATCTCCCCGATGGAGTATAATCCCAACTTTTGGAAAGGTTCTTCCACCTTTATAGGTATTAGTGGTAGGGGAAGGAGCTTTTGTTTTCCTGCAAATTTTTGACATTTTGGGCATGCCCTCACCAATGCATTAGTATCAGTAAATAGAGTAGGCCAACATTAACAAGCTCTGAATATTTTGTAACTTGTGGCTCTCTAAGCATGGTAACCTCCATAAACCTCACTACGAAACTCATTTATGATGTCCCGTGTTTGATCCTCAATAATGAAATTGAGTAAAATGCCCCAAAGGTCTTTCCAAAAAAAATATTGATTAATAATACAATATTTTAATATCTTTAATTTCATTGATATAGCCCTAGATTTATCCCATTTTGTTGGACATTTCAATTTTTGTAGATAAAAAACAACATCTCTATACCAATCATATTGAGTGAACTTATAGACTACTACATAATTGGATATTTCATATCTTCAATTTCTAACTCAACTGCAGCTAATCCTTGGGACACCAAATTCATTCCTAACACATTGCGGTTTGTTTTGGTCAGAAGTCTTACAATTCCTTGAACTTTTATCAAATTTTTAGGCTTGATTTCTAAATCATATTCTTGTAATTTTGCAATCATTTACCTCTCTTCCCTTCACTATCATTTGAACCAAAATATATTTTGCAATCATCTTACCTCTCTTCCCTTTAGTATATTTCAGCTCAACATCTCTCAATGCCTTACTAAAATATGTAATAGGCTTCTCTTGTCTCTCTACATTCTTTTGCAATAAAATTGCTACTATGGTGTTTTCAGAAGCAAAAGAAAGGATTAAAAAAGGTATGTCATAATCGAGAATCACTAAAATTGGAGATTTCCCCACGTATTTATTAATTTGTTCAAAGGATTTATTCAATTATGCAGTCCATTTTATCTCAGTATCCTTTTTCAACATATTATTAATACTTTTCATAATTTCAACAAAATTTGGAATGAACTTTCTCAAAAAAATTATCTTACCCATGAAGGATTGTACCTCTTTCTTATTTCTAGGTAAACTTTGTTTTAATGACTTCCGCTCTTTCAAGATCAATTATGACCCCATCCTTAGACAAAATATGTCCTAGAAATTTTCCCTCTCTCATGGAAAAGAAATATTTCTTAGGATTCAGAGATAAGTCAAATTTTATGCACTTGGTGAAAGTTTTTTTTAAATGTTTAATATGATGTTGGTCTAATTTGGAAAATGATGCAGGAGCATCACTCCCAAGCCAGCCATGTGCCAGCCAGCCAGCCCACTCAGCGCATTCAAGGCACACATTCAAGGAAGAGAGGCACCATCCCTCTCACATTTTGAATTTGAATTAAGGGCATTTAATGTTTGTAAGGCTGAATCTAGATCCAATCTGGACTAGACAACCCATTCAATTGTAGAGTTAATGTAATTGAATAGAGTAGGTAGCTTGGAGGGAAGAGCTCAAAGAGCCCCTCGTGTAAAAAGATCTTTGATCTTGTTTTGAGTTAGTCAAAGTAGCATAGAGAATAGAGAAGAGAAAAGAGGGGAGCCGAGACTCTATCAAAGTCTGAGCTCAGAAACACATTGTAAAGAGGCATTTTCATATTAATACAATCATAGTAGTTTTTCCTGCATGTTATTCTGTGTATGTTGATGAATGTCTATGTGTGTTCTATTTATGTTGTGAATGTATGTTGTAGATGTGCGTTTACAGGGATAGATAGGTTCTGCTATCTATAGGGTTCTTTGAGGCTTCATGCCAAAAGGGCGTGACAAAACACTGTGGGTTATAATAGTTAGTGCTTAGAGAGCACTTCCAATTCTATGGAATTTGGACAAGGACGTGCTAGGAGGGCACACCAACTGAAATCATTGACTCAGAGGAAGACCTCAAGGTTGCTGAATACCTTAGAGGTGAGACTGTGCAGAGGAGGACACAGTAGAAGACAAAATCTCTAAGGAGTTCTGTAGAGTTCTGCCAAGAGGGCATTGAGCAGGTGCATAGAGTGCTCAGAGGAACTCTGTTGAGTTCAGGAGGAAGATAGAACTACTGAGGGTTCTATAGAGCTCTACCAGGAGGGCACTGAGCATAGGCACAAAGTGCTGGGGAGGAAATCTGTTGTGAGTTCATAGAGAAACAAAATCACTGAGGATTCTGGACACTCTGCCAGGAGGGCATTGAGTCAGTGTGCAGATAGAGCACAGGAGGAAAGAACTCTTTTGAGTTATGGAATAGAAGAAGAGTCCAAGGAAGGATCTTCACAGGGTTGCTAAACACCCCGCAAACTCAGCAAGAAGTTGCTTGAGCAAGAGAGTGCCAGGAGGGCATCAGATTCTCCATCTAAGGGAGAAGGAAAAAGGGTTAATCCCTTAGAGGTAAAAGCTATAGGAAAAGCTCAGAAGAGATAGCACCTTCATGTGTGAAAAGACTCTGCAAGGAGCGCAGAAGTCGAAGAATCCTTTGAGGATTCAAGGAGAGAAGCTCAAGAGGAGTAGTGCTTTCATGCACAGAGCCATAGCTGCCGAAGTCGCAAAGGCCAAGGAACTCTTTGGAGAGTGTAGAATCCCAAAAGATCAGGAGGGACAACGTATTTGAGAACGCAGGCGAGACCTAATGGTGTAGAGATTGCAGTGGAAAAGCAAAGGTCAAAGCCTTTGGAATTTGGAAAATCTTCCAAAGTTTGGGAAGAAAGCGCAAGCTCAAGGGGAGAGCACAACTACCGGTTGATCAGGACGAAGGGAAGATCTGGACCATTGAAGTTTTCACGTCCAGGTAGAAGCAAGAGAGGGCATAGGAGAAGAAGATTTGAGCCGTCATATCTCACACGGATAGCCGATAGTCGTCGGATCTGTGGAAAGGATCACGGGGTTTAATCCTCACGCGTAGAGCAGAGAAATCCGAAAAAGTCCCGACAGGGCAGAGACATCGAGATTTTGGATTTTGAAACTTTGGAACTTCGGAGGTTCATAGGACGAAGGACCGGAGATTAGGACTTATGGGTCCTAAAGTCCCGAAGACATTAGGGCCGTCCGTCTGTGGAGGACATGTGTCACGAGATCCTCATATCTTGGGAATTCAGGCATTGGAAGGTGAAGGAGTAGAGGAGCCTTTTTGCTTCAGGGTTCGCGAAGTCCCGAAGAAGTGGGAGCTGTCGGATCACGATGGATCATAGCCGTGGATCACGCGAGGAAAGGAGTCTTCGAAAAATCGGGTTTCGGAGGTTCGAAACTCAAGAGGTAAAGTTGCATGTCAGTGAAACTCCCAAATTTCTGAAGAGCGAAACACCGAAAGGTGGGTCCCAGGTAAACATGCCAGAGGACACGAGGCAGAGTGGTCAAGGTTTTGGGGAAATCCCCGAAAGAGAGGATTTCGGTATTCTGGGTACCGGGGATGTGAAGGGCAAGAGTTCAGAACTCTTGACCCACGAAGTCACGAAAGAACATGAGCCGTTGGATGCGGGAGGATCACAACCGTTGATCTCCCTTTGATTTGGTACTTCGATATTTCGGATACCGGGAAGTACAAGGAGCAAGGACCGGGCAACCTTGCATCGTGGGGTCGCAAAACGCAAAATCCCTAAGGTGTTGAAGGGACCTAAAGGAAGTCGGCATTTCGGCATACCGAGATTCAGGATTTCAGAATTCCTGAAGGCAAGGAGTCTACGGTCTTGGGTTAGAAAATTTTGAAGTCCTGAAACACGACATAAAGAGAGAAGTGGGGTTGTGGTCGCACTTGGTATCGGGATTTCAGAATTCGACATTTCGGGAATCTCGCAGATAGGAAGCGGGAAACTTCACATCAGAAGTCCTGAAATCGTGAAATGCGAAGAGTTGGGAAAAAGTGATCCTTGGAGGAGAAAGCCGAGGAGCGATATTTTGGGATATCAAGATTCGACATTTCGAGAATCCCAAAGACTAAGAGTTGAGGCTCACGGAGTTGAAATTCCTGAAGAAGACTGTGGTCATGGGAAAAAGCGGTCACATGGACTAAGATCTGGCCCAGGGGGCTAATTACTGTGAGTGCCATTTCGACGTTTCGATATTTCGGTGATTGAGAGATCGAGGAGTCAAGGACTCTCGACATCAGGACTCAAGGAGTCCCGGGACGCGAAATTCTGTTTTTGGGGAAAAGGTCCACGGACGTATATAAAGGCCATGGGGAGAGTTAAAGGACCTGTGGATCGAATATTGGAGATTCCAGCAGGGAATCAAAAGAGTCGATCTGGCTCAAAGGCATTAAAGAACGATCCTTAGACCGAGAGGTTGTGCAGTACCTACTGAGGCAGGGGGTGCTGCATCATTTTTGGTATTAGAGCTTGACTCTATTTGTATATTGCAGGAAGAGGAAGAGAGAGGAGAAGGAGTATTCTGATACACATCAATTTGGTATCAGAGGAAGACAGAGTGCCGGAGATGCTTTGTGGTGATTGTTGCAGGTAGGCGGCAGTCAAAGGAACCAGTCAGGTCGACTGTAAAGGAAGGCTGGAAGCACTCAGGGTTGCTGAGTGATAACAGATATGTCAGGTGGGCAGATAGATAGCGCGCATAATGACTACTGAAGGTCATGCACGCGGTGGAAAGAAGAACCACCAGCAGCAGGAGAACACTGCAAGGGATAAAGGTCTTGCCGAGATCAGGGCAAGGATGGATGAACTTGCACTGCGGGTGCAACGGAATACAAAGTTGAGATGGGTGTATGAATGGCCCATGAAGATGAAGGTAAAATGGCCAGTCAGGGAATTGGTGGTCAGAAGACAGGAGAGGCTGTTAAAGGGGTGGTTGAGGCATGCTGAAAACCTCAACAAACTAGAAGATGAAATGGTTTAGGTATGTGAACCAGAGGCTGGGAGAAATCTCAGTGATGCTGGGGATGAACTGAGGTCACAGGATGATCTCAAGGACTGCCAGGAAGGTAGTGAAGAAATTCCCAATTGCCAAGAGGGCAGTGAGATGAGATCACTGCGGGATCTCACAGACTGTCAAGAGGACAACAGGGCAATTTCATATTTCCAGGAGGGCAATAAGACGAGATCACTGTGGGGTCTCATAGACTGCCAGGAGGGCAGCAGGAAAATCCCAATTTGCCAGGTGGGCATGGGAACTGAAATGAGGCTATGTGAAAGTCTCATGAACTCGAAGGTGAGTTCATATCAGCAAGGGATGCTGGTAAGTGGAGATTCATGTGGTTTTGCAGATCATGTGAATGAAGATGATGACAAGTTAAAAACTTGCACCATCCAGGAGGAGGATTGGAGAAATCTTCTAATGGTTGGAGGAATTCAGATATTCCTACCAGGAAGCCCAGTTGAGGCGAGGATTTGTGTTGCCAATGAAGGAGAAACAATAGGAGAAGGACAACCAGATGCGACTGTCAAAGGAGAAGTGGAGCAGATGTTAGAGGCTGCCCAAGAAGAGGAAAATGAGCATTCCAATAAATGGCTCAACAGTTTCAGCTAGGGAGCTGAGAAGACTGCAGCATTGAAGCTGACAGCGGAAAAAGAGCAGGCAGATAGATTGATCACTCCATGGGAGATGGAGTTGGAAATACTGGAGGATTGGCTGAACAATCTAGAGCCAATGAGTGATTGCCATTAGCAGATGTTGGCAGAAGAGAATTCTGAGGAATTGCTCAGGGATTTCAGCCAGGGAGCTGAACGAGTGATGAACACTGCAGTACTGAGGTATGCAGTGGAAGACGAAAGAGAATTCCAGGCTGAAGAACAACTAGAAGAAGCTAGACACACACCAGCAAAGGGAATGGTAGTAGCAACACTGTTAGATGAAAAGGAAGCTGAGCAACGGTTTAGTAAGAAGACTGCAGAGATGAAATCTGCAATAGGGTGGCAAGTCATGGCCACAGGAGATGAAGAAGATAGCATGGGAGATCTAGTTGATCTACCCATTTGCAAAGAGGAATTGCAGTGGAGCAGACTGCAAGGATAGAGCCAGCCATTGGAACAATTGAACGAGGAGATTGAACATATTAGGAAGCTGATGACGAATTCAGCAAAAGAGACTGCCAGCAAGGGGAAGTTGAGCAGAAGAGAGATAGCAGTAGAACAACAGGAGCAGTGGAAGCAGCAACAACAACAGAGAGATGGAGCAGGGAGATAGCTCCAGAGAGTTGTTTGGGATCCAAGAGGATTTCAACAGCCAGGGTGGAGATCTCATGAGCAAGAGCTCATGAATTTTTGTAGCAGAGGAGTATGATGCAGGAGCATCACTCGCAAGCCAGCCATGCGCCAGCCAACCAGCCCACTCAGCGCATTCAAGGCGTGCATTCAAGGAAGAGAGGAGCCAACCCTCTCACATTTTGAATTTGAATTAAGGGCATTTAATGTTTGTAAGGTTGAATCTAGATCCAATCTGGACTAGACAGCCCATTCAATTGTAGAGTTAATGTAATTGAATAGAGTAGGTAGCTTGGAGGGAAGAGCTCAAAGAGCCCCTCATGTAAAAATATCTTTTTTCTTGTTTTGAGTTAGTCGAAGTAGCGTAGAGAATAGAGAAGAGAAGAGAGGGGAGTCGAGACTCTATCAAAGTCTGAGCTTAGAAGCACATTGTAAAGAGGCATTTTCATATTAATGCAATCAGAGCAGTTTTTCTTGCATGTTATTCTGTGTATGTTGATGAATGTCTATGTGTGGTCTATTTATGCTGTGAATGTATGTTGTAGATGTGCGTTTACAGGGATAGATAGGTTCTGCTATCTGTAGGTTTCTTTGATTTCAAGTTGGAGTTCTTTGAGGCTTCATGCCAAAAGGGCGTGACAAAACACTGTGGGTTCTGATAGTCAGTGCTTAGAGAGCACTTCCAATTCTGCGGAATTTGGACAAGGAAGTGCTAGGAGGGCACACCAACTGAAACCATTGACTCAGAGGAAGAACTCAAGGTTGCTGAATACCTTGGAGGTGAGACTGTGCAGAGGAGGACATAGTAGAAGAGGACCAGGTGCATAGAGTGCACAAAGGAACTCTGTTGAGTTTAGGAGGAAGATAGAACTATTGAGGGTTCTATAGAGCTCTGCCAGGAGGGAACTGAGCACAGGCACAAAGTGCTGGGGAGGAACTCTTCTATGAGTTCATAGAGAAACATAATCACTGAGGATTCTGGACACTTTGCCAGGAGGGCATTGAGTCAGTGTGCAGATAGAGCACAGAAGGAAAGAACTCTTTTGAGTTCTGGAATAGAAGAAGAGTCCAAGGAAGGATCTTCACAGGGTTGTTGAACACCCTGCAGACTCAGCAAGAAGTTGCTTGAGCAAGAGAGTGCCAGGAGGGCATCTGATTCTCCATCTGAGGGAGAAGGAAAAAGGGTTAATCCCTTAGAGGTCGAAGCTATAGGAAAATCTCATAAGAGATAGCACCTTCGTGTGTGCAAAGATTCTGCAAGGAGCGCAGAAGTTGAAGAATCCTTTGAGGATTCAAGGAGAGAAGCTCAGGAGGAGTAGTGCTTTCATGCACAGAGCCATAGCTGCAGAAGTCGCAGAGGCCAAGGAACTCTTTGGAGATTTTAGAATCCCAAAATCTCAGGAGGGACAATGTCTTTGAGAACGTAGGCGAGACCCAATGGTGTAGAGCTCACAAAGGAAAAGCAAAGGTCGAAGCCTTTGGAATTTGGAAAATCTTCCAAAGTTTGGGAAGAAAGCGCAAGGTCAAGGGGAGAGCATAGCTACCGTTGGATCAGGCCGAAGGGAAGATCTGGACCGTTGAATTTTTCACGTCTAGGTAGCAGCAGGAGAGCGCACAGGAGAAGAAGATTTGAGTCATCAGATCTCACACAGATAGCCTATAGCCGTCGGATCTGTGGAAAAGAGCACGGGGTTTAATCCTCATGTGCAGAGCAGAGAAATCCGAAAAAGTCCCGACAGGGCAGAGGCATTGGGATTTCGGATTTCAGAACTTCAGAACTTCGGAGGTTCAGAGGACGAAGGACCAGAGATTAGGACTCATGGGTCTCGAAGTCTCGAAGATATTAGGGCTGGTCGTCTGTGGACGAGATCCTCGTATCTCGGGAATTTAGGCATTGGAAGGTGAAGGAGCAGAGGAGCCTTTTTGCTTCAGGGTTTGCAAAGTCTCGAAGAAGTGAGAGCCATCGGAGCACGATGGATCATAGCCGTGGATCACGCGAGGAAAGGAGTCTTCGGAAAATCGAGTTTTGGAGGTTCGGGACTCGAGAGGTAGAGTTGCATGTCAGTGAAACTCCCGAATTTCCGAAGAGCGAAACATCGAAAGGTGGGTCCTAGGTAAACAGGCCAGAGGACACGAGGCAGAGTGGTCAAGGTTTCGGGGAAATCCCCAAAAGAGAGGATTTTGGTATTCTGGGTACCGGGGATGTGAAGGGCAAGAGTTCAGAACTCTTGACTGACAAAGTCCCTAAAGAACATGAGTCGTTGGATGCGGGAGGATCACAACCGTTAGATCTCCCTTTGATTTGGTACTTAGGTATTTCGGATACCGGGAAGTATAAGGAGCAAGGACCGGGCAACCTTGCATCGTGGGGTCGTGAAACGCGAAATCTCGAAGGCGTTGAAGGGACCTGAAGGAAGTCGGCATTTCGGCATACCGGGATTCGGGATTTCATAATTTCTGAAGGCAAGGAGTCTGCGGTCTTGGGTTAGAAAATCTCGAAGTCATGAAACACAACATAAAGAGAGAAGTGGGGCTATGGTCGCACTTGGTATCGAGATTTCAGAATTTGACATTTCGGGAATCTCGCAGAAAGGAAGCGGGCAACTTCACATCAGAAGTCCCGAAATCACGAAATGTGAAGAGCCGGGAAAAAGTAATTCTTGGAGGAGAAAACCGGGGAGCGATATTTCGGGATATCGAGATTCGACATTTCGGGAATCCCGAAGACTAAGAGTCAAGGCTCACAGAGTTGAAAGTCCTGAAGAAGACTGCGGTCATGGGAAAAAGCAGTCACATGGACTAAGATCTGGCCCAGGGGGCTAATTACCGTGAGCGCCATTTCAGCGTTTTGGTATTTCTGTGATCGGGAGATTGAGGAGTCAAGGACTCTCGACATCAGAACTCAAGGAGTCCTGAGACCTGAAATTCTATTTTCGGGGAAAAGGTCCATGGACGTATACAAAGGCCGTGGGGAGAGTTAAAGGACCTGTGGATCGAATATTGGAGATTCCAGCAGGGAATCAAAAGAGTTGATCCGGCTTGAAGGCATTAAAGAACGATCCTTAGACCGGGAGGTCGTGTAATACCTGCTAAGGCAGGGGGTGCTGCATCAGAAAAGCTTGTCATATCATCTAGGTATATTACAATAAATTTATCCTTTTCTACCATAAAATAAATATCCATTGCTCGCTGAAATGTGGCTTTTTCATTAATGATCCCAAAGGGCATCTTGTCATACATGAACGTCCCCAAAGGAGTGGTAAAGGAAATTTTATCTTTGTCATCTAGTTGCATAGCCACCTGATTATAACTAGAGAAACCATCCATCGTTGAAATCCTAGAAGCTCCAACCACCTTCTGTAGTATGTGATCCATCTTAGGTAAATGATAATTATCTTTCAAAGAGCATTTATTCAGATTTCTGAAGTCCACACACAACCTTATCTCCCCATTCTTTTTTCTGACAGGAACCAAATTAGCCACCCACTCATAATCCCTCAAAGGAATTATGATCTTGGCATCCAACACATTTCTAACTTTTTTCTCTATAAAACGTAGCAAAATGGAATTGACCTGTCTCAATTTCTACCCAAAAGGATTAATTCCTAGCTTGAAATGTATTCTATGTTGAATAATGGATGTGTCATATGTCTTTAAGTCCTCATATTTCCAAAAGAAATCTATATATTATTTAAATAGTTCTATATATTTCTGTATAGTTTCAAGAGTAAGATTCTTAGACAGTTTAATGAATTTGGGTTCTTGACTGATTCCCACATTGCAATCTTGTATGCTCTCATTTTTTGGCACGACAATAGGCTTTGTAGGTACATTGTTTTTGTCAAACAATTGTTCTAAGGGAACCAAGCTTTTACTGATGAAATTTTCTTTAATTGCAACACTTTGTGAGATGTTATGTGGTCATTAAAATGTATGTCAATCTGTGCCTTATCATTGGCTTCTTCACTCCTTTTAATAACTTCTTATTATATACATGAGTAGAAGATAACTCTATTAATTCCAAAAATATTCTAAGTTAGTGGTCATGTTCAAAAACATGCCAGTGCTTTACATTATCTGTAATTGAGGGTCTATACCTCATCTCCACTTTGTACTTTGTTTGAGAAATAATGGTTGTTTTAAAAGTACTGACAGCTATGGCTAATGAATAATGTTGTTGGTTTAATTCCCTAGGAACGAGTAATGTTGAAATCTAGAAAGAAATAATTTACCAGATTCCATATTAGGTTTCTATATGTCCTCATTCTAGGGTGTTTGGTCTAGTATACATTTTTTACCTATTTCACTACTAGCTCAGAGTCTCCAAATATTGTCAGTTGTGTTATGCTCATTTTCCTAGCAACCTCCAAACCTAAAGCCAAGGCTTCATATTCTTCCACATTATTGGTAGCTTCAAACTCCAACTTATAAGATAACAATTTTTTCTCTTTGGTTGGATATATCATCACTATCCCTGTTCTTGAACCATCTTTTGAGAAAGATCCATCAAAATATAATTTACACACCCCTTCGGGCTTCAAATCATCATAATTGGGTACAATTTTTTATTCAGTTGTCCCATCTATGGAAAGGATGCAACAACCTAAATTAGATCCAATTGCATAAATGGGATGATTTACTGGGTTATTTTGGTCACTCACAACATATGCAAACTTGTTTCTCTATAAATTCTCTTCTCAACCCCAAAATTGGTACAATGGCATATGTCATATCCATCTTCATAGTGCCTCCCAGTTTCCCTTCCCATGATCTAGATAACAACATACCATAATTAGTAGGTACATTAACCACCCTACATCCATCATAATACTCTTGACAGGGAGTTGTGCTAAGGTAACTACCAATTCCTTAATCACTCCCTCACATTTAACCTTCCTCAAGTCAAATGAGTACAAATCATGATACAATCTGGTTATCTCCAGTCCTAAGTGTTCCATGATAGATTTAGGAATAAGGTTATGAGAGGCTCCTGAATCCAACATGCATTTGTGTTGTGTTTTTTCATGAATGTTCAAAGTGATGTAAAAAGATGTTACAAAGTCCTCTTTACTATCAATATGAGTTTTGAATGTGACAGTTGGAAATTCATCATGAATATTTAATGCATCAGGTTGATGATCAACATCAGAACCATGTATGGATTTCTCAATATGATTATGATAAATGTTTCACCAACTAAACTAATGGGACAAGGATTTTGATTGTCCCTAACTCTTGTTCAATGTTAAAAGGTTGACTAAGCTTATCCATGTATTTAGCATCCCATTTTGTTGGAATACTGAGAGGGCGGGGGGGAGTCAATCAGTATGAGCACTTTATACCACTTTTAAACACAATATATATTCTTTCACTTTATCAACAATGTTCAACAATTTATCATCAATGTATCATCTATTATTGCAATCAATATATCATGAGAATATAATCATAAGCATCATCACATCAAAAAGATCACATCAAATACACAATACACTAGTATTTACATGGAAACCCAAATGGGACAAAACCACATAATGCTTTCTTATATATATCAAGAATTCATTCATAAGAAGCACCAACTTCCAAATTCTCCAGCTACAACTGGAAGGGGGATAAAACACCCTATTCTCAGGCTCCAACTTGAAGGAATCTACAACTCCATGAATTCTCTGGATCCAACTAGAATGAGGCTACAACCCCCTGATTTGTTAGGCTCTAACCTGAAGGAAGCTCCAACTCCCTGATTCTACAACACCAACCGGAAGGATTCTAAAACCCCCTTTCCTTGCCTCGTCCTGTCGCTCTGAAATATAAGAGTAGACCAAATGTCACTACCACAATCACGACCACTTCCACTATCATTGTCACTTCCACTGTCACTGTCACATCAACTTATAACCCGTCAACATGTCACTGTATCCAACCTATCATTATCATCGATACTCAACCAGTTCCTCTCACATGGGTCATATCCCAAGGAAACCTCTCAACTAGATTTCCAAAATAAGCAACACATGCCTCTACGAAGCATGTACTAAGATAACTAATATACCATCACAAGATATGTGTCTCAGTCATACCATGTACCATAAGATAAGCCTCATGTATATGTCAATATCACAAAGATGTGCCTCTAGCAATTAACCATAACAACCATATACCAAGTACCAAGAGTATGTCTCAATCATGTAACAATATCACCTCAACCATATGAAATCATGTACCATCAAGGGCCTCCAAGACATGCCTCAAGCATGTGCCATACCATCCAAGATACAAGCCTCAAACAAATACATAAAAGACATACCTTTACTTATGAAAACTTGAAACATACCATCTCAGATCTTGTATCAATTGTTTTGTACCATCAAACATTTATTCAACTCAACCAACCATACTTATTCAAAGCTTTTCCTTAGATCTGCAACATGTCCTCCTGCAGCATGCGAATATATCCGACCTATCCTCCTGCAACTCACATATGTACACAGCCTGTCCTTATGTAGCTCGTGTATAACCTCAGAAAACTAGGGTTTCTATTTTTTTGCAACTCTGAAACTTTCTCTCCTTCAAACTCCTTCACTGTCTCAGACTTGATACGTCAGATTCAACCTCGGATTCAACCTCGGATTCACTAATAGATTTTCCAAAATATAGACCATATCATTCATAATATGGATATTCAATATAAGTGTTATATCCAAATGAGATACTCTTTGAGGTGTATTTATATTTGTGCTAGGTAACCTCTTTCCTTATTTTACGGGTTTCTTGTTACAACCACTTTACCCTTTCACCAAGACTTGTAACCAACTAGGGGATTCTTGACCACTCTTTGGGGCTTCCAACTTTACAAATCCATCTCTCCCTAACCGCGAGGAACCACGTGGTGTTTCACATATCACCAGAAACAACACGACATGTACTATCCATCTATGATAATATTACGTGCAATTTCATTGTCCTTCATTTCCATTTTCCTTAATCACCTTTGGGCCCCATAACCAAACCTATGGGGATACATGTAGACTATATAAAATGTATCCAACTAAATCATCATCAATCTAGATCATACAAATTTCAATCAATTGTCCAACATATATGGAACTCTCCAAGGGTTGACATCAATATCGAATATCACTCTTCAAGGGTTGACATCAATGACAATCAATTGTCCAAACCAATTCTCCAAAAATATCCCCCTTTTGCATTGATGGAAACACCAACATTGATGGCAACACTTAGATATGGCAACACTTATGCTAATGATCCCCCTCTGGTCATCGTTCATCATCAATGTTTCTATATATCCCCCTTTTACATCAATGGAATAGTGTATCTCCTCTTGGGGATGCTCCCCTTGTCTTCATGCCTCTGTTCTTTCTCTTCATATTTGACCAAAGCTTAACTCCCCTTGTCGATATGTCTCGTCCTGATATTGTACTTGATGTAATCAATCATGGGTAAAATAATAGCTCGCCCTGTGAGTATGTCTCCCTATCTGCATGCTACTAATCTTCCTTTATGGATCTCTCTCTCTGATGATTTTTCTTCCCTTGAATTTTCTGTAAGATGTATATGTTTCCTTTCCTCTCTTCCAATGTTGTTTATTGTCCATTGGGGCTTCCTCTTGAATTTCACATACATATATAAAAAGCATTAAAAATTTGATTTCTTCATTTACTTGTCATGTTCACTTAACCATATTGTTCAACAATGTCCTTCTGATGATATAGTTTCTGCTGACGGTTTCTCTTTCCCTATTCTGTTGTGCCTTTCAATACTTGTCTTTCTATGACCAACTGATTTCATTGATTCCAATACTAAATACACTATTATGCATCTTCTCTGACCCATGCTCTTTGTACTTGTTAAGCATATCACAAATCCATCTTTTTCCATATATCACAAATTGTCCATAACTCTACTACTCAATTGTCCACAATGCTGACCCATCTGTCACTGAACTATCATGGAGGCTTCTCCTAAATATACTACAACTAATCATCTCATGTTCCTGTTTATCATATTGAATCAAATATGTCCACTGATATGATCTATCTTCTCATCAAAATTTGCACGTTTGGAACAACATGTACTGAAGATATCCCTACTTGAATACATACATGCAATGTCATTATAATTTTTTTTCTTCCAACTGATACCTCTATGGAAATACTACTTCTCAATCGATCAATATGTTATTCTATACTTTTGTTATCTGAATGCTTTGAATATGTCTCTGCAAATACTTCATACTGCTTTGAAAGATGGTTCTTTGATTTGTAGTGTCTACTACATGGACTCACCCAGTTCAACATACATATTTACTAGGAGTCTCCAAGCCAGATGACTCGGAAAAATACCCACTCTGATGTAGAGTAATCTTCCTCCTCGTTTGTAGACTCATCATCTTTTTGAACTCTAACTTCTTCCTTTCTTACCGTGGATTGATCTTTCACTACAATTCTTGAAAGTACAAGCTCTAGAACCTGATCTTTATTCACTTTCTCTTCTTTTCTTTCTTGTACTATATCAAATCTTGCAATCTCTGGGACTTGGTCTTTATTCACTTGTTCTTCTTGTTTTTCATTTCTTATCCAAACCTTCATGTATCTGACATATTTCTTTTTCCTTGTAGATTTGTATTCATCTCGTAGTATTTCCAATCCTAAGAGTATGACTTATAGGTGTCCTTCATTCATTTGATCTTCCTTTTCCTATTCTTGTTTTCTTTTCCAAAACTTCTTATATATGATATCAATGTTCTTTCTCAAAGAAGTATCCATCATGCTTCTACAATCACAAGCTATGTGTCCATAGTTATGGCACTTGTAAAATTCAATGTCATGTGGGGCCACATAAACTTTTCTTGTTTGAATATTTCTTTCATAAGCCCTGCAATCTGCAAGCTTATGTCCAAATTTAGTAAAATAAAAATAATGACCATAAAATAAATTTACATACCTGGGAGTGAATGATATTCTTTGTTGTGTATTCCTTCTGAATTCCTGCCTTGGATGATCATGATATTCTCTTATGTGGATCTCTTCATCATGGTTGAAGCTTCTTTGTTGTTTGAATGTGGTAGGTCTTGTTGAAGATGTATATTTATTATACTCATTATTCTTTGATTCTTGTTGACCATGATTCCTTCCTTTGAGTACTTCTACACAACTCTTACTCTTTTATTCATTCTTATTTTCTAGTGACCCAGAGAGATTCTCTTCAACATTCTCTACTGATGAGGTGGATGTTTTTGTCTCTTCAACGTTCTTGTTGATCTTGATGATTTTAACTATCAATGTGACAACTTATTCTTCAATCTTCTCAACCTCTTCTTCTTTCTTCATCATCCGATTCTTCATGACTTCTTCCATCTTCTTTGCTTCTTTAAGTTGGATCTTAAAGGAGATAATTTCTTTTTCAACTCTTCTCTCTTCTTGAACAAATTCTGCTTCAAGCTTATTTAAGTTGTCATTTCTTTCCTTAAGATGATCTGTCAATATTTTCTCTCTCTTTTCCTCTTCTTCCTTCTATGATGTTATTTTTATTTCCAAACACTGCTTCTAATCCTTGAGAGCTTCTTCAGTCCTTATGGATTCTTATAGCTTACCCTTTAATACGATGATCATCTGCTTGACTTTTTTGGAGTTGGCATTCTGAGATTCTTCTTTCTTCAACATCTCATTCCTCATGACTTCTTCTATTCGCTTTGTTTCATGATTATTTTCCTTTTCAATCCCAGGGTTGTATTCTATTTCATTGGGATTTTTTGTCTCATCACTTTCAATCTTCAAATAAGGGAATTCAATTTCATGATGTCTGCGTTGTTCACAATTAAAGCAAAACAACTCACATCTGTTGATTATGAACTCTTGTTCTTCTAAATCTGTTTGACATGATGAGCATCTTACCTCTTGTTCTATACTTGTGCCTTCTTTATAAATCTCTGACTCTTTGATGGGATAAGAATAGATATTATGTAGCTTATCCCAGAGTTCTTTAGTTGATGAACATTTTCCCGCTATGTCCTTTACTGAATCAGGTGATCCTTCCATGATGAAATCCATTGTTATTTTGTCTTTATTCCTCAATTCCTTCTTGGATGCAGTCTTTGGTTTCTTTGAACCATTATATACTGTAACAAATGAATACCAAATATCATATCCTTGTGCCTGCAATTTTTTTTTGTTATTTTGCTCCATATCTCATACACTAGACCAATTTGACCATCAAACATAGGTATTCCATTCTCACAGTATTCCATTATCTCCTTCCAATGGTTAGACTGCTTCATGAAGGACATGTTCTGATACCAATTGTTGGAATATTGAGAGGGCAGGTGAATCAATATGAGAATTTTATACCACTTTTAACCACAACATATATTATTTCACTTTATCAACAATGTTCAACAGTTTATCATCAATGTATCATCTATGATTGCATTCAATATATCATGAGCATAGAATCATAAGCATCATCACATAAAAAACATCACATAAAATACACATTACACTAGTATTTACATGGAAACCCAAATGGGATAAAACCACAAAATTCTTTATTATCCATATCAAGAATTCATTCATAGGAAGCACCAACTTCCAAATTCTCGAGCTGCAACTGGAAGGAGGCTACAACCCCCTATTCTCAGGCTCCAACCTAAAGGAAACTACAACTTCCTGAATTCTCTAGCTCCAACCACAAGGAGGCTACAACCCCCTGATTCTTAGGCTCCAACTTGAAAAAATCTCCAACTCCTTGATTCTCTGGCACCAACCAGAAGGAGGCTACAACCCCCTTTCCTTTCCCCATTTTGTTGCTCTGAAATATAAGTGTAGACCAACTGTCACTACCACAATCACTTCCACTGTCGTTGTCATTGTCACTGCCACTGTCGTTGTCACATCAACCTATAACTTGTCAACCTGTGACTGTATCCAACCTGTCACTGTCACTGATACTCAACTAGATCCTCTCACATGGATCATATACCAAGGAAACCACTCAATTATATGTCCAACATCATCAACACATGCCTCTACCAAGCATGTACCAAGATCACCAACATACCATCAGAAGACATGTGTCTCAACCAAGTACCAACTTGTACCATGCACCATGCATCAACCTGTGCCACAACCTGTACCATTAACCATGTGCCAACCATGAACATCAACCATATACCATATCATGTATCATACCATGTGTCAACCATGCACATCAACCATGTACATCAACACCATACCATGTACCATACCAAGAATCAACCGTGTACCCCAACTTGTACCACAATAAGTGCATCAACGATGCACCAACACCTGTACCAAACTGTGCATCAACCATGCACCTCAACCTATACCATATGCCTCAACCAATAACCATGTATACCAAGTACCAATCATGTACCATACCATGTACCATATACCATATACCATATACCATATACCATGAAATGTGTCTCAACCATATACCATATCACTCTTAGTCATGCCATGTACCATAAGATAAGCCTTGTGTATATGCCAATATCACAAAGATGTGCCTCTATCAATGAACCATAACAACAATATACCAAGTAACAAGAGTATGTCTCAAGCATGTAACAATATCACCTCAACCATATGCAATCATGTACCATCAAGGGCCTCCAAGACATGCCTTAAACATGTTCCATACCATCCAAGATACAAGCTTAAAAAAAAGACATAAAAGACATACCTTTACTAATGAAAATCTGAAACATACCATCTCAGATCCTATAGAAACTATGATGTACCACCAAACCTTGTTGCAACTCAACCAATAATTCTTCTTCAAAGGTTTGCCTCAAATCCATGACCTGTCCTACTGCAGCTTGTGGATGTACACGACCTGTCCTCCATTAGCTTGCGTATGTACGCGGTTTGTCCTTATGCAACCTGCGTATAAACTCAACAAACTAGGGTTTCTAGTTTTCTGCAACTCTGAAAATTTCACTCCTTCAGACTCCTTTGCTGCCTCAGACTTGACACATCATATTCAACCTTAGATTCACTACTAGATTTTCCAAAATATCGACCATATTATTCATAAGATAGATATTCAATATAAGTGTGTATATCCAATTGAGAGACTCTTTGAGATGTATTTATACTTGTTTTAGGTAACCTCTTTCCTTATTTTATGGGTTTCTTGTTACAACCACTTTACCCTTTCACCAAGACTTGTAACCAACTAGGGGCTTCTTGACCACTCTTTAGGGCATCCAAATTTACAAGGCCATATCTCCCTAACCATGAGGAACCACATGGCATTCCACATATCAACAAAAATGGCACAACATATACTATCCATCTATGATAGTATTAGCTACAATGTCATTGTCCTTCATGTCCATATTCCTTAATAACCTTCAGGTCCCAAAACCACAACATTGGGTCTACATGTAGAATACATAATATGTATCCAACTAACTCATCATCAATCTCAACCATACAAATGTCAATCAATTGTCCAACATCTATGGACCTCTCCAAGGGTTGACATAAATATCTAAGGCTTGAAATCAATCTCTAAGGGTTGACATCAATCTCCAAGATCACTCTCCAAGGGTTGACATCAATGACAATCAACTGTCCAAACCAACTGTCCAACACCTTTCACCTTAACTTGTTATGAGGAATCAATCTTTTGTCCAACAATATTAGTGACTTTTTCTTTTTCTTTGATTTGGGTTGCTGGTGTTTTCTTGGATATAGGCATATTATCACTTTTTACCACTACTGGCAGGCCCGGGTTCATATTTCTTGTGTAACCTTGCTTCCATTGCATCATAAAACATCTTATACAGAGAGTGCCAGTCCCTCAAAATTTTATGTTTGGCTCTGATTATGGTTTTTAGTATTCAATGATCTCCCCTAATCATGTTGAGTAATATGCATGGCTTCATGATTGTCTTGAATTAGATGCAACTCCTCTTGAAAATATGTACACTCTTCACACCTAGATAATCAACCACATTTTTTTCATTGTTATTCTTCACAGGGGGTCTAAGAGGCTATTCCTCATTTCTTCTATCCCTCTGGAACATCCGAGGGTTAAAAGGTCTCCTAAACTAATTATGATTCCTCTAGCCTTGGTCATTAGGATGTTTATTTGGGGGGATTCCCTCAGTTTCAACTTTGGATAACTTATTATATATATCTATGATGAGCCTAGACATTTCCTCTAATTTATCTTCTTGAGAATATTACCCAACACCTGAGGTGCAAACTTTATATTTTAACTTTCTTCTATCTTTATCGATCTGATCAGTTGTCACCTTCGATTTCCCATAAATTGTCATAATTCCCTTAATGTCAATGGCACCATCCTGCATGATTAAATGGTTGGTTGATCTTATTCTCTAAGCATAATGGAACATTTTTCTCCAAAGGCTCCTGCATAATTCATCTTTGCAACATCTTGGGAGGGTTTAATGTGTTGATACTAAGAGGGGGGTGAATTAGTATCAAGTACAATTTAAAACCTTTTTCAACTTATAATTAAACCATTCAATTATATCCAATGAGAAATGAACAATGGTATAAGA
>JZKD02S1928501.1:1109365-1123538 GCA_000966675.3 Picea glauca | reverse complement strand
TATAATAATTAATATAATATATAATTAGTATATATTATATAGTGGGCCTAATGGTTAAGAACACGTGTTTACTCCTTGGAGGTCACAGGTTCAAATCCATAGGGGGGTAGGGTATGTATAGCTTCGTAGAATTTAGCATTCAAATCGCTGTGTGAAAGGGGTATTATAAGTAAACCCTAATATTTATAACAACTAAATACTAACCTAAATAAAACCTTATTACCCATGGACCCCTAGCTCCTAACTAGTATAATCTCTAACTAACCCATATAACCCTTAACCCATAAACCCTATAACACTTATCTCATGTAATAATTGTAATCCCTATTGACCCTAGCAACTAACCCATAACCCTTATAATAATTCACCCATATCACTTCTATATCCCCTAACCCTTAGAATCCATAAAAAACTACAACCACCATAAAACTTTACCTATATAATGTTAAATCCCTATTTCCTAATCCCTAGTGCATTTGATCTTTAACCCCTAACATATGACCCTTATAAACCCTAACACATATGACACATATAACTACAAACCCTTATAAACCATATTATTTTTAACCCTAAGATATACAACCCCTAAACCTACCACTAATATAACCCATAACTAACCCATAGATTAATCCATATACCACTATGACATTAACGTATATAAACAATAGGCCCAGTTTAACACATACATTACTGACCCTTAACCACAAGAACCAATAGAACACTTGACCTTTAACTAAGTGATATAAAACATAACTCCAAACATAATAACCACTAAAATATGTAACAACTAATCTATGACACCATGACGCTTCTACTTTAATTTATCATTATAACTACTAACTCTTATCCACTAAACCCTCTAACACGTACATTAGCTAATCCTTATAATCATTATTGACCCTAACCGCTAACCCATAACCTAGGCCCTTAATATCATATTTAACCCATATCTCTTGTATGGTGGTGACAATGATGATGAGGATGACATTGACGACAATGATCACAATGATGATGATGATGACGATATGATGACAATGACGATGACAATGACGACGATGATGAAAATAACGATGACGACGACGATGATGATGATGAAAATGTTGATTATGGTGATGACAATGACGACGATGACGACAATGATGATGATGAAAATTACAATGATGATAACGATGACAATGACAATACCAATGATGATAGCGATGATGACGATGACGATGATGAAAATGACATTGTTGATTATGGTGATGACAATGATGATGAAGATGATGACGATGATGATGACAATGGAACTTATGATTTGATGATGATCATGAAAATGGCAATGAAAATGATGATGCAAATGACGATGATGATGAAGATGACGATGATGACCGCAATGATGACAATGAGGATGATGATGACGAGGGTGATGACAATGTTGATTATGGTGATGGAAATGATGACAACGACGATGACAATGATGACAACGATGACGATGATGATGATGATGATGACAATGACGATGATTATGAAAATGACGATGAAAATGAGGATGACGATGAGGATGATGATGATGAAAATGCCGAAGATAATGTTGATTATGGTGATGACATGATGATGATGACGATGACGACGATGACAATGAAAATGATGAAAATGATGATGGTGACGATGATGACAATGATGATGACAATGACGATGAATATATGATGATGAAAATGATGACAACGATGATGATCGCGATGACAATGAAAATGATGACGATGACGATGGAGATGATGATGAGAAGTAGGACGCTGACAATGCTTATTATGGTGGTGATAATGACGACGACGAAGATGTTGACGACAATGATGATGATGATGATGATGACAATGATAAGATGATTATCATGAAAATAATTAACCCATATAAATAAATACTTTAAAGACAATAAATCATATAAAAGATATAGTCACATACCTCCTACAATTCAACATTTCTGCAATATCGTTGATCGTCTTCTTCTTCACCCAACTCTACATTTGTATCATCTGGTTCAAAATTGACGTTGAAAGGAATGGCCATATCAATATCGTCATCAATTTCATTTTTAATAATATCATTTTAAATATCAACATTGAGAACATCGCCATCTACACATGGATCAACTTCTTCGATTTCTTCATCTGACAGTGCATATACCGCATGCTTCTTTGCATCTTCTTCTTCTTCAATATGATCTTCTTAAGGTACATTATACTTTACAGGCCTTCCTCTTGGATCATATCTAATAATGTGCAACCAGCGTGCTTTACATGGAACCTCTGAATAAAAGACTTGCTCACATTGGCTTGGAAGAACACAAGTTTTGTACCCAACTTGAACATCCTTGTATTAACCATGGTAAATCAATTGGCATGCTCAATAACAGTTTTGTCAGGATCACATTCATTCATCCGTAACCTATACCATTTGACCTTGAACATAACTAACTTGAAGGATTTAAAGTCACACTCGATTATATCATCCAAATACCCATAATATTTATTTTCAGATATTGTTGAATTCCTGTCACTTCTTGAGGAAAATTAGTGACCTAAAATACTGTAGTTATCCCACAATCATAGGTTTTATTCATGTAATCCAACTTTTTGATGCAAAATTTACAACCATTGCACAACATAACCTTGTGGTGTGTCAACTGCAATATTCCCGACACGTAAAAAAATGCATTACCAATCAATAAACATATTTAGATTTAGTAAAAATTTATAGAAAAAAACACCACATAGATTAATATAATGGAAAAAAACTAAAACATGATGTGAGTTAATAATATGATTGCATTTTTATCTTTTAAACCATATGCTAAATCAATTTCCGTCTGAGTAATATTGGTATCTTGATTACGATGAGCTTCTTTAAGCAATGTAGCCACCCCTTCCCATGATAACCTACCATTACGTTGTATACATCGATCTATCCATACTTTCATCCAATCAAGATTGTTTGTGATGTATAAATGTAGTGCATTCCACTCTTGACCAACTATATGAAAAAGGAATAAAAATTACTAATTGGAATAAAGATTAATAATTGATGGAAGCTGAATAAAAATTAAATAAGTAGAATATAGAAATAAATCAATATTAATGCAAAGTATTATATATCTCTACCATCTAATTAGGTTTAACTTTCATCTTTCTACCTTTCCTGGCATACCTTCACTTCAAATTTGTTAATGGAATTGACATCCCAAATTCGAGGCACCTTCATATTTGCTGCTAAATTGGGAAGATACTGACTAATATACAACAATGATTGATATACCATAGAACCCTCAAGACATGCTCTTTTTCTAAAGAAACCCTTCAATGACTTCAAGTACCTCTCCACCATCAACATTTACCTTATGTGTATAGGTCCACATATTTCACTCTCCTCAACTTGGTGTATGAGGTAGTGTTCTTGCACATTGAAAAATTTCAGAGGTAGATACTTTTGCATTTCACACATTAGCCGAGGAATTTTTCTCCTCCAATATTTTATATCTTCTTTATTGATTTCTTTAGATGACAAACACCTACACATCATATAACAAAGAAAATCATATGTTTCAACAACAACATATATACATTTCAAGTAAAATAGATGCTGACAAATTCAACAACAAATATTTTGCATATAAATTATTATTTACCTCATGTATTTTCCAAGATCATATATAACTTGTTTTAAATTGTTGTCAAAGTTGTCAGGGAGAGATAGAGGTAGAAAGTACTGTAACAAAAAATGGATCATTATTTTTTGAAAAGAAAAGAAAATTAAAATACTAAAAAGAAGTATATTTACCAATATATAAATCTACCAAAATAATTACCTTAATGAAGTTGTGCCAGTTATGATTTTTCACCCCACAAAAATCACCTTTCTTCGTTAAGATATTCTTTATGTTTGATGCAAATCCCGTGGGAAATTTAATTTTTCGAATGAACTCTTTTACAATATTGCTTTCCTACTATGTAAATAACCATGGAATACTATTTCAATGTCCATTGTTATTTGAATAAATCACATTTTGAATTGCATGATTGGCTTCCTGAATGTCAGTACAAATTTTGACAATTTTTTCTTTATCACTCCTTCCATCTAAGATTCTCCACAATGTTTCCATTACATTCTTCCTGATATGCTTTGTATCAAACAAATGAGCTATTTGTAGGTGCTCATAGTAGGGAAACCTACTGAATTGTATAGGGTAAATTTTGTTCCTCATGGAAGCCCATTAATGCCTTGATGACATTTATGAAAAATAAATGAGATTAGAACAATAATTGTTAGATATAATAAACATAATTCAATACAAATTAAAATTGTAAAACATTATAAATATTTATTATACATAGGTTAATTTCTTACCTTGACAATTTCTATCATATTCCAACTTCCATGGGTGAGGTGTCATTCTTCGTGGTTTTATTCCAGTCTCTTCTTTCAAATTGAAAATATATTTATATGTAGTTCAATATCTATGGTTCTTAGGGAGGAAGTGCCTATACTCATAAAACACCTTCTTTTCTATACTTCTTGAACAACGATATTTCATCCTAGGACCACAAACTAGACATGCAAATTTACCCTTTGTTTGAAGACCTGCAAGATATGGATTAATTTCAATATTGTTTAAATAAAAAAGAATTATTATTTAAGAAGCATGTGTCATATTTTCATAAAAATATATACTATTAAAGTACAATAGTATGTTACGTACCACAAAAATGTGTTAGCCCGGGGCATCATGAATTGTCCATGTAAGTGTTCAATGGAATTGAAATTGCTTTTTCCCTATTGGTCTAGAGATGTCATACATAGTGATTTCATCCAATAACTTTAGTAGCTCGTCAACAAGAATATCGATATATACATTCATATATTTTACTTTGTACTTACCTAATTGGGTGAAAATACACATAATTACTACCTTGTATATATATAAGAAATTATGCAAAATAAAACAAACAAAATGCAACGTTCAAACAATATTTGTAAGCAAATCCCTGGAACAATCATTGTCAACATTGTGTGCTCCCTCTTTATTGAAATCCAATGAGAAGGGCTATTGCTTGTAACAAAAATAGGCCATATTGAGTAAATAGACCTGAGCTCACCAAATGGATTGACACCATTATCTGTCAATGAAAGCCTAACATTACAAGGTTCTTCTTTAAATTTGACCATCTTTCTTTGATGTTCCTAAATGCATAACCATTTGACGAAATTCAAGGAAAACCATCTTCACTTTTGTGTCATGCATGGTAATCCATAAATTGTGCTATGGTTTGGCACCTGAACAATCATTGAAAACATGGAATTATCAGAATATGACTAAGAACCTTGTGACACACCTTTTTTGTTACTTGATCAGTTTGATATCTACTAATTTTACATTGCAGGAATTTGGTTTTTGATGCATATTGTCCATAAACCGTGGGACAATATGTATACCCCCCTTCACAATTCCCATACCTCCAACAATGTCTTTCAATTTTTTTTCTTATAAGTCTTCTTTTATTAAATCCCCTGCATTGATTGCAAGGGAAATAACATTTCCCATCACCCTGTGCCTCCAATGTTTCCCTTAACCTAGAAAACATCCTTTCACTCTCTTCCTGTGTAATCCTTGGCAATAGGGTTTCCTATATTTACAAAAAAATCCATTGAAGCAATATAAGTACAATATATAAATATATTCTTACGGTACAAATGTCATCTAATATTGACCCCATATGTACTAGAGAATTAAGCCATTGTCATCATAGATTTATCAAAGGTTTATAAAAGTGGTCAACAATTAATCAGGAAATCAAAACCATACAATTTTACCACATAAGCTCCAAAGCTTCACTATAAGAAAGTAATAAAATCAAACAATAAAAGAAAACTAGACCAAGAAAAATTATATAGTAATTAAATCGAATTGAGTAGATATGTTCATACATGTTTCCTAGGCAACAATTCATGTCCCCAATTAAAAAGGGTCTAGGGGTTAGATATCCAATGTTGGCATTTAAAAGGAGACAAAGTAATATTAAAAATTTCTAACATTCAAAGTAAAAAATCCAAGCTATGCAGATCAAGAATTGGATCTGAGGAAAGTACTAGCACATAGAAAAAGGCTAATAATTTACACAAAGAACAATGAACAAAAAAATATTTTATAATTGTCGTACCTACAAAAAAATAGTCGAAATCACTCACCGTTGTCTATATTCTAACGAATGTCGACTATGTCAAAGTTGACCAAGTCAGTGACTGTTAAATCATTTTCAAATGAGTAGTTGGAGTTATCTAGAGGTATTGATAGATCGACAACCAATCGTCCCAAGATTGACGGATGTAGACATCCATCACAAGTACAACACACATCGAGGTGCCAAGAAAAAAATGATTAAAATTTTAATAATTATCTAACGTAGAAAATACTATACACAAGGAAACTGATCTTATTTACATTAATTTGAGGTTGCACAACTCGCACAACCTTTATATATATGAAATGCGCAAGTCATAATCAGACTCCAATAATTGATTAATATAAATCAACCTTAAATCATCATATAAACATTCATATGCAATTAATAAAATGATATGACTATTCAAATAAAACATTTATTACAAAAGAGACCTAATAGTTCAATCGTTAAGAACATGCCATACTAATGTTCTGACACAATCCCATCTAGCTCGGTACACAAAAGTGCAAAAATAAACAATTATCACTTTACAAGATTACACAAATAGGCACTCTAAACTTAGTTTATCAAAAGTTTCGATTGTGATTGTGTTCCATTAATTTCCAAGTTGATTAGGTAACTGCGTGGTTGAAGAGCTCAATTAAACTAAAGTCAAATTCTTCTTGCCTAAAACTATTAATTCACATAACAAATATTTTATAACTATTAAGTACACATATATAAAGACTTATCTAATGACCCCACATGGAATAAAAGTGAAGTCAATTTTTGACCTTGTTTAAGTTTGTACCACTTGTGCACTTTATTAAGCTGAATCTTAATTAAGATGCGCATAAGTAATATTATATTCCAATTTTAAAAAATAACCCAACTTCACTTCATAGACATAAATCTTAATTGATTATGTTTGAAGTGATTGATGCTTCCTTATTAGTCCCTGCCATAGCCATAGAGGGACTATAGAGATTGATAATTCGTTGACTACATATTAGTTTGTCCTTTGACCCGAAATATTTGCACAATACCTATTGTTGGAGCTATGGAATTAAAAGCATATATTTTTATATAATAAAAAGTACCATATATGTACTGATCTGATTGGATAAGAGATTGGAGGTCTTATTTCCGACTTCACTATTCCTAATGTTTTATATGGCAACATATCCAAACTTTTTCTCGTATACAGTATTTTTTAATCATATATTTTTCCTCTATATTGCATGAAGGTGGATTAATGCTAGCATTAGTTCGAATGTTTGTATTAACATTTTCTTCTAGCTGAATATATCCGCCAGTTTTGATATGTACTAAGCATATTGAAATGTTTTGATATCCAAGCTTTATAGTGATTAAGAATTCCAAAGTTTATACCGTCTTTGTCGGATGTATTTTTGTTGAAATGTATTGACACTTATTCCGAGATGCCTCAATAGGCCTGGCAGCTTAAATGTTTACATGACGCGACGTCCTCCAACAACCCTGACAACTTAAATGTTTGCATACCAGGAGGTCCTTAGACAACCTGACAACCTTAAATGTTTATGTAAATACACTCCTCGGAGTACATTTTTCCTCGAAATGTTCTATACAGTTACAGTGAATTTTCACAGTCTTCTTTGTCCACCGCCAGTTCAATATGCATTGTATGTTTCATGCTTGTTCTACCTTTGCAATGCAATTTCGTAATCATTGAAGCTACATACATTGTTTACTGGTTCAGTGAGTGCTTCTTCTTCTCTGGTTTCTCGATTGATGCTTGTTGTTGTTTCACTCGTGATTCGACCTGCGCTTCTGCATTTCATCATTTCGGAGTAAGTTTCAATGCCATAGTTTCATTTTGTATCCCTTGTTTGTTGTTTAGTGTTTGCAGTTTGCAAGTAAGAATGTTTGCTTATTTGTAGTCACATGCTCCTTGTATGTTTCCGGTTCCTTCTGTTCTTGGGCTGTAGTTTCGTAATCATTGGAGATACATATGCTGTTTACTAGCTATTGGCAGCCATATTAATCTCTATCTTTTTTCTTACAAGCTGCCTACACAAGATTTTTAAACCCTCATTAATCGTCACAATTGTTTAATGATATCATTATTCTTCATTTTTTGCATGCCTGCTTTTCGTTTTCGTTTTCATGACTGCAAGCGTGAAAACCCACAGTTAGAATTCATGTTGATTACATCAAAGGATTAATGATCATTTGGTTTATCATGAACCCTCTTGTTTACATGGTTATAACTCCTTGACCTCAAACACACCACTGGTTACATATTTATCGAAACACCAAACATTTATGCATTTGACTATTGTTAATATGGTGTTGATTTATAAAATTTTTGACACAATGGTTTGTTTGACACATTGATTTTTGGGTCAAATCGTGGGTATGTAATGGTTCGTTTGACATGTTGATCAAATTTCTTTTGGATATGCACTGTTATGATTTGAATGTAACATTACACCAAGGCGCCGTTCCAAGTACAACCCGATATGATGTTTTTGCATGGCCTTGATTCTCACCACTATCCTCAGCATTAACGCTCTGCCCTTGCACTTCGAGTTGCCTTTGCATTGTGTTGGGGAAGCTTCGGGACAATGGTTCTATGTCTATCCTGTCAAACCCTATCGCCGAATACCCTATTGATTTTGTGCTATTAGCTATGGCTCCTGTAGTGAGAATCGAACCCAACGGTGTTCAAACTTTGTTGTTGTTTGATAATGCCCGAGAGGACTTATAGAGGAATGGTTGGTGGGTCTTTGTTGAGAAGTTCGAGGGTTTTAACCTGGCAGTTGCTCAACAATTCACGCTAACGTTCGATGGTTGCAGAGCCAAAATTGGGGACGTCCAGCTCGAGTTAAACGAAGATTTCATTAGCTCAGCCACTGGTCTGCCAGTCGTGGGACAAAAGTGGTTTAAAAATTCAAAGGTTGACGAAGTTCCCTGGTCACTGTTGTTTACCTCAAGGAAGATTAACAAATGCGACAAAGGTATGCCCGTTACAAATCTGAAACCTAGATGGCACGTTTTGTTAGCTATTGTCAAGCAGTTCGTTACCTATGAGGGTAGATACGGTTTAGTTTTCTTATACCCCTTTCGGCTGCTCATGAGTTTTAACGATTTTCCCTTAAACATGCCATATTTTCTCCTTCGGAGTTTATATAAAATGGCTAAGCGTTTCAAAAGGGAGAAATCCGACTCCAGCCTCTTCTACCACTGTTTAATTAAAATTATTATGGTTCATCAGTTGAAGTTGAATGGCAATTGTTGGGACGCTTTCCTGTTAAGGAATGGTTGTGCTAGTCCTAAAATAGGACAAGTTGGCAAATCTATTGTTACAGAAACCCTTGTCGGGCCTGTCATTCCCCCGCCTTCGCTCTTGCCCTTTGTTGAACCCTCGACCTACCCGAACACTACCCAACCCGACAACCTGCCTGATTCATGTCCAAAAGATGGTGGTAAGCATGTTACTGTTAAAAAGTATGCAAGGAAAAAGGGTAAAGTTAATAGTGATATCAATTACAAGGGTAAAAAGACCGCGCACTAGGTTTCACGGTGTGCTCGTAATAAACCTAAAGAAAACACAGACCAAAAACCAATTCTGTTAAGTGAAGATTTCGATTCCGAAATCGAACAGTTTCTAACCGAAGAGTATCCATACTCACATGGACTTTGCTCAGTTAAGCCCTATGACTATGTGACGAACCTCCCACTATGTCTTAGAGACAACCCCAACTTCCCTGGGATCAAACTCGACAGAGAAACTACAGGTGAAATAAGAAGTTCCTCACTTGTGAATACACAACCTGTTCAACCACAGTGCAACGAATGTCAGTCGTGGCTCGACCGATATTACAGAGACGTCCCTTTGCTCCAATCTCGGATCAATTCCTTGGAGGACCAAGTGAATGTTCTAACTAAGGAGGACGATAGATTGCAAAATGTATCTCAAGCTAATGATAAAAGACATAAGACCACAGGTTTTGTTGTCTTTAAGAATGTGGAGGCGGCCACTGCTATTGTGAATTCAAAAATAACTTGATTAAAACGAATCCCTGAATCCGAGGTATGGTATTTTAAAAGTAATTTTAAGATGATTTTGTTTTTATTTTGAATTAACATATAAGATTTGTTTGCTCAAATTGCATCTATTTCTGTTTTGATTGAATTGATACGATCTTGTTTATAATAATAACTAGCTACATAATCGCGAGATTCTGTAGCTAGTTACTAAAATTCGAATTCTTTGATTTCACAACTAAAATGCAATTTGAAATCATGTATTCTTGTGCATTTATAGGTACATACGAATTCTAAAGGAGATTGGATCGCTAGTGGCATCTCTAAATATGCTATTTCTTTACATGGTTTTAGATTAGGATGTTAGTTTTGGATAACAATGGGAATTTGGGAGATTGTATTCCCCATAATTTTTGGAACTGATTTGATGATTTCCACAGGAAGTTTTTAGATCCTGTGGCCTTTATAAATGTATTATTTTGTAAACTAAGAGCCATCATTGCCAGGGAGCAGAAACTATGGATTTGTGATTATCAGACTTGAATGAAAGTGGATATTTGCACATCTTTAGCTTCAATATATCATATTTTTGTTCAAGTTTTGCTCATTTCGATTTGTAATCAAATATTGACTACTTTAGATATCATAATTTGTTACAGGTTGATGTGATGGGATTTAAATAGTGTCCATATTTTATGTCTCTCATTTTATATACAACAATTAATCTGTTTACATTTGATGATTAGAAGGTTGATCTTCTTTATTCAATGAACAATTATATACAAATTGTCATACTCAGATTTATCTTAATATGATCGTTTGTCAAATGATAAATTGTTGTTGTTACATATCTTACTTGTTCTGTCATTATCATTCAAAGCGTTACTGCTTCACGTTTACGAGAAGCATTGGGAAAATCTGGTGTGGGTTGGCCTCATCAAACAACAAACGTAGATGCTACACACAGGACACATATGGATATGCGATTACAGGTTAGTTTTCTAATAGCATTCTATTAGTTTAATTAATATAAGAATTTTCTGTAGTTTAGATACACAGTACAGATTGTTATTTTTATTTCTCAGCTAGATAGCTGCCATTTCATTTCCTGTTTATCAAAGTTATAAAAAATAAAAAAACACCAGCTTCGTTGTCATAAGTCAATTCATATATGATTTTGCAGATTTTGATCAAAACTTGCATTTTGTGAATACTGTACATATAATAGAAATATAAATATATTGGTACACTGTATATTTAATAAGTAGAACTATTATTCTGTTAGTTAGTAAAACTGTAAATATACTTTAGATTGTATATAGTTTTCAACAACTTTTTGTTTTCCATTTAGTTAGTTTCTTTAGTTTTTTTTTTGTCTTTTCACTTTCGTAGGACTTAGATCGGCCAACGGAGCCGCTAAACCCGTTGGAGTGGATTAATCCAAACGGCTTGGGTTATTTAGACAACCCCGGACTGGATTCACTCCTCCAGTTGACAAGCGTTCAATTTCGCCCGTCAACACTAGCTCAATGGTTCTTACTGGTTCGTTGGTTCATGGGTTGTTGGTTATGTTTGTTTGGCTCGGGTTTGCGCTTTAGGGCCCTGGGGGTGCAGCTCAGCCTGTTTGTTCTTTCTCGTTGGTTTGGTGCTTGCTGTTTTCTTTTGTTTGATTTGGCCTTGCAGAGTTGGGGTCCAGCGGCGGTGGTTGGAGGTTTTTTTTTTTTTTTTTTGGATTATTATTGTTTTTTGGGACGCTTTACGGTGTTTAGCCCCTGCACCCAGGAGTCGACATGAAGTTGTGTTATTTTCCCTGTATGCCAAGGCCGATATCTGTTATTCTGTGAGATTTTGCTGGTGCTTCAGTGCTGACATGAAAGAAAATAGTTGCATGCAAAATTGTTCGAGGATTACATGTGAAATTACAATATCCGCTATTTTTTTTGTTGGAATAAAGCATATTTATGCATGCTACATTTATAAACCATGTATGGTCATATGTACTGATATGACATTACATGTTCTTTCTCCTCTACATAGACTGGTGTGCGCATGATACAATTTGTGTTGTGCTTGAGATATGATATGTGCAACAAAGTTTCTGCAATATTATATTTGTATGTCTAGAAGCATGTTTGGGTAGTTTTCCATGAAAAACCAAAAACTTGTGTCATGGGCACAACAGTCTGTGTAGAGGATAAAGAACATGTATTTCCATCGGTGGAAGCATATCTAGATAAATTGCCATGGAAAACCAGAAATTGTTTAGCTACAACCATGCAATTGCGTGATATTTTGTGCCTTGTAATATATTTTGGGCAGGGAAAAATAAATTACACGTTTACAACCATGGATAGAGAAACGCAAAGGTTCATGTTTCTGCCTTTCTAGAATGTCCGTTGAATCTGTTTTAGTGTATGTACATATTGCTTGTTCTCTAGTGAATACCAACTTCCATTGATGTTCATTGTGTTTTGTGTGTTCCCACATTCAAACAAACATAATAGCTGGAGAAAATGAGGGAGTATCCACTGCATCAGTTGAAGAGGATATAGAAAGGTGCATGCTTGTACTGTTGTTTCATATTGCGTTGTTTTGTATTTCATTTATGGTCCGTATATGTGTTCAACTAGTTTATTATATGTACATGTTGCATGCCTTCCTACATGGTAAGTTATCTTCGTTACATGCCTTCCTGCATACTAACCTGCTTCGCTCGCTGTGTTTTCGCTGCATTGCTACATTTAAACAAATAGAATAGCTGGAGATGACGATGGGCTCTTTCGTGGGTAAATAACCCTCTTTCTCTTTATTTTACATGTCTGTCTTCATTATAAGTTATCTTAAATACATGCCTTCTTGCATACTAAGCTAGTTCATGTCCATTGTGTTTTCGTTGCATTGCTACATTTAAACAAACAGAATGGTTGGACAGGACGATGGACTCTTTGGCGGGTAAATAGACCTGCTTCTCTTTCTTTTAGATGTCTGTCTTCATACTAACTTGCCTTCATGTGCATTGCATATTCGACGTTGTTTCCTTGGAAAAAATAGGTTGTTTGGATAGGGATTTGAATTGTTCTGTGCAACAGCAGAGGGTTTTGTGGTACAATCTTCTAAAAGGTATACCAAGTGTGCTGGTAAATTAAATATACAAACCATGTGGGGGCATATAATATTAGAATTGAAAACAATGACTTGACAGTAATGGGCCTTTCTACCCTCCCTATTTCTACTTTTTCCATTTTCTATTATCCCTTTTGTTTTCTAATTCATCTGCTTAGTGTGCTTTTCGAAAATTCCTTCGTGCACCAGTTGGCGGACCAACAGATTCACATTTTTGGTCGTGCTTCTACCTCTTTCCATAGTTACCCACTTTCTCGATTGCGGGTGCGAGGTTGGCAGGTTGAATATTGCTCCCCTGGCTTCCAGGGGTCCGCGATATACAGATTGGCCATGGTGCCCCGCGCTCACGCCCTGTTTACTGTTAAACATTTCTTCAGTTAAAAAAATCAGATGCATACAATTTTACGGTTATTTAGTCCTTATGATGCACAATATACAATGCATATGCTTGTTTAGTCTTGATGTTCATCTGCACATGCTTGCATAAGAAAAAGTTGGACTAGTGACATGGGCATGAGCAGTCAGTCATCCCAGACATCAACAGACCGACAAGGCCAAAGGTAAAGATGCATACGATTTTCTCTTACTATGTTTACTAAACAAATATTCTGTGGTATATATTCATCTATGGCATGGTGGATATGCTGATGTCATCTGCAATACATGGTTTTCATATCGCAAGAAGTATCAACAAGTATAAGTGAGACGCCGAACACATTGCATGTTCTGCAGACTAAGAGGTGTGGTTGTGAAACTCTGGCTCCATAGTTCATCAAAGATATGCGTGTACTTGTAGATTTATGCCAGTGAAAGAAGAATACACA
>JZKD02S1928501.1:1077141-1108785 GCA_000966675.3 Picea glauca | reverse complement strand
ATTATTTTCTACTGGAAACATATACCATATGCAAGAGAAAACGAATGCGGGGACATCTTTTCTTTGTATATCAAATTGTTTGGTGCAAAGGTCGATGGGTTCTGCTCTATGGAACCTTCTGGGAACTTGCTTGCGGCCTGTTTGAAGTTTGGTTGGTTTTGGGTTATGTGTTTTGTTTGTCAATTTGTATACTGCGGAACTCCAACTGTTCTTTGGAGGACATAGAACAATATAATTGAATTTTTTAGCCAGCTGGCCCGCAGATTCGTCTAATAGTTTCTATGGCGCTGTGACGCAAATGTACTATGTGGCTTGTTTTAGCAGATTTCCTTGATCGATGAAATTGGTCAAATTATTGTTCTAGAATAATTTGAAATTAATGAATATATAGTGTGCGAAGTGCAATTGTGCTATCATATCAACAAGAGGCCCTTAAAATTCAAATTGATCGTTGTTTTGGCATTTTTGCTTATTTGATGAACCTGGTAAAATTAATGTGCTATCATATGAACAAGAGACCCTTAAAATTGAAATTGGTCCTTGTTATGCTTGCGGTGATAGAATTTAAAAAAAAATTCTTTTGTTTCCTTCATTTAAAAAAAAATAAGCGATTTAACATCCTTTCATAATTTAATGTAATTCACTTGTACAATATCGATATTTAATATTAATAATTTAGTATTTGAAAATAATGTTTTTAGATAAAGTTAGATATGATGACCATCCCTAAACAATTGCAATCATGAACCCGCCAGTTGTGGAGTCCCGTCGATTTCTATTTTGCAGAACTCCGAGTGTTGTTTGGAGGACACAGAACAATAAAAGTGCAATGTTGAGTCAAGGATCCCGCAAGTCCGCCTCTCAATTTGTATATCATGGAAGTCTGGGTACTATTTGTAGGACACAGAACAAAAAAGGCTCAATTTTCATCCCGCCAGGCCGAGAACCCACGATTCAAAAAGTGCCTAAGTATGGAATGAGGGATCCGCATAAGCTCTATAAAATCTCATGTCCATACTTTATAAAAGTAAAGTTTACTATGTATTGCTCGTTTGTCAGAATACTTTTATATCACTCGCCCGACTAGATTGTACAAACTTTCTCGTCTAATTAAATTCTACAATATCAATATTTAATATTAATAATTTACCTGGAGTCCATCTGTCAATCTTTACATCGCGAAACTCCGAGTGCTATTTGGAGGACATAGAACAATGAAAGTGAAATATTGACCAGCCAGCCCACAGGTCTAGTTGTCAATTTGTATATCGTGGAATTATGGGTGTTATTTGTAGAGCGCGAAACAATAGAGGCCCAATTTTTAGCCCGAGAGCCCCCGATCCAAAAAAGTGGCTAAATATGGAATTAATACGGAATCACTATAGGACAAAAAAAGTGCAATGTTGAGCCAACCATCCCGCAAGTCCTTCTGTCAATTTGTATATCGCGGAAGTCTGGGTGCTATTTGTAGGACACAGAACAATAGAGGCTCAATTTTCATCTCGTCAGGCCGAGAACCCGTGATCCAAAAAGTGCCTAAGTATGGAATGAGGGATCCACATATGCTCTATAAAATCTCATGTTGAGTCAAGAAGCCCGCAAGTCCGCCTATCAATTTGTATATCGCGGAAGTATGGGTGCTATTTGTAGGACATGAAACAAAAAATGCTCAATTTTTAGCCTGCCAAGCCGAGAACCCGCGATCCAAAAAGTGCCTAAGTATGGAATGAGGGATTCACATATGCTCTATAAAATATCATGTCCATACTTTATAAAAGTACATGTTTACTATGTATTGCTCGTTTGTCGAAATACTTTTATATCACTCGCCCGACCAGATTGTACAAACTTTCTCGTCTAATTAAATTCTGCAATATCGATATTTAATATTAATAATTTACCTGGAGTCCATCTATCAATCTGTATATTGTGAAACTCCGAGTGCTATTTGGAGGACACAGAACAATGAAAGTGCAATGTTGACCAACCAGCTCGTAGGTCCAGTTGTCAATTTGTATATCGTGGAATTGTGGGTGCTATTTGTAGCATGCAAAACAATAGAGGCCCAATTTTCAGCCCGAGATGCCCCGATCAAAAAAAGTGACTAAATATGGAATTAATAAGGAATCGCTACGGGACAATAAAAGTGCAATGTTGAGCCAACCAACCCACAAGTTCGCCTGTCAATTTGTGTATCGCAAAAGTCTGGGTGCTATTTGTAGGACACAGAACAATAGAGGCTCAATTTTCAGCCTGCCAGGCCGAGAACCCACGATCCAAAAAGTGCCTAAGCATGGAACGAGGGATCCACAAATCCTCTATAAAATCTCATGTCCATACTTTATAAAAGTACATGTTTACTATATATTGCACATTTGTTGGAAAACTTTTATATCACTTGCCCGACCATCTTGTACAAACTTTGTCGTCTAATTAAATTCCATAATATCAATATGTAATATTAATAATTTAGTGTTCAAAATAATGTTTTTAGATATGTTAGATAGTTGATAGGGATTGCCATCCGTAAACAATGGCAAACTTGAACCCGCCAGCCCTCGATTCCATCTGTCAATCTGTATATCGTGAAACTCCGAGTGATTTTTGGAGGACACGGAACAATGAAATTGCAATATTGAGCTAGCCAACCCACAGGTTCGCTTGTCAATTTGTATATCATGAAATTGTGGGTGCTATTTGTAGAGAGCGGAACAATAGAGGCCCAATTTTCATCCCACCAACCCGAGAGCCCCTGATCCAAAAAATTGGCTAAATATGGAATGGCGGATCTGTACATGATCTATAAAAATTTCATGTCCATAGTTTATAAGAGTACATACTTAGTATGTATTACTCGCTTTTTGGAAAACTTGTAGGTGTGGAAGCTGGCAGATTCACGACTTTAGATTTCACTTAATTTTATATCACCAGCTCGACTGACCACTTCCCTGTTTGATATTTTAATAAACAAATATAAACTAACCCAAGTCTAATTGTTCTATGACATGAATACGAGTCCCTTAAAATTCACATAGTTGGCAAGTCTGCTTGTCAATTTGTATATAGCAGAAATGTGGGTGCTATTTGTAGGGCACAGAACAACAGAGGGCCAATTTTGAACCCGCCAGCCCAAGAACCCGCCATCCAAATAGTGGCTAAGTATGGAATGCAAGATCCGTACATTCTCTATAAAATGTCATGTCCATAGTTTTGAGAAGTACATCTTTACTATGTACTACTCGTTTCCTCTGAATCCTATTTAGAAGACACAGAACAATAGAACTGCAATGTTGAGCAACCCAGTTCGCAACTTCGGTTGTCAATTTGAATATCGCGGGACTCTGGGTGCTATTTGTAGGATATGTAGCAATAGAGGCCCAACTTTGAGCCCGCCAGACCGAGAACCCGCAATCGAAAAAGTGGCCAAGTATGAAATGCAGGATCTGTAAAAAATCTATAAGAACCTCGTGTCCATACCTTGTAAGAGTTTATACTTAGGGATTCACGAGTTGAATTCCAATTGTGCTATTACATCAATAGGAGGCCCTTAAAATTGAAATAGTCCGCAAATCGGCTTGTCAATTTGTCTATTGTGAAACTTTGGGTGCTATTTGTAGGGAAAGGAACAACGAAGCCCCACTTTTGAGCCTGCTAGCCCGTCAGTCCATTGGTAGTGTTAGATAGTTCACAGGGATCGCCACCCATAAACACTCACAAGTTTGGGCCCGTAAGCCATGCAGTCCATCTGTGAATTTGTATATGGCAGAACTTCGACTGCTGTTTGAACGACACAAAACAATAGAAATGCAATTTTGTATGAAACGTTCGTGGCCACCATCCCTGGAGTCCATCTGCCAATTTGTATATCGCGGAACTGTGAGTACTGTTTGTATGAAAAGAAACAAAAGGAGTGCAATTTTGAGCGAGCCACCCCGTAGGTCCGATGGCCAATTTGTATATCGAAAAATTATGAATGCTATTTGTAGGCCAGGGAACAATGGATACCCAATTGAGAGCCTGCCAGTCCGAGAACCCATGATCCAAAAAGTGGCTAAGTAGATATTTAATGTGTATTACTTGTTTTTCCGAAAATTTCTAGTTTCTCTTTTCTCTCTGCTTTTCTTCTTTGAAACGCGGGTTCCTACATAGGTGGCTTTAACATTGCGTTTCCATTGTTCCGTCGCCTACGACTAGCACCCAAACTTCCGCGATTTACAAATTTGCAGTTTTCATTAACACTCTGCAATATTTTGATGTTTAAAAAAAAGAAAGAGTTTCCAGGGAGTAATTATATATATGTAAATATAATTTTTAAATATGATGTTTTTATTTTTATTTTATTTTTAAATATGATGTCTAAGAACATTATCAATATAGACTCGTATACTTTCGCTTTCTTTTTGGTTGGTCCTTTTACAAATTCTGCAACATACAAATTGACGACTGATATCTGTCACTGAGATGCAATATGACCACCGACCCTTCATGTCTCCTGGGTATATCTTCTGTCGTTTTTCTTTTGTAACCCGTTTGACCACTTTCCATACTTAGGTATTTCTTGGAATCAGTTTCACCATCACCGTTTCCTTCATACTTGTTTCCAAATGTGCAATTATTAAGCTTTAATGGTAGTAGTCATCATGTAGGAACTGTTAAGATTGTCATTAATGTCCGAAAATCCGGAGAAGATTTGTCATTACTACGAATTAAACTAAGATTTGCGCACAAGTATGTTATGCTTTCCAAGTATTCATTTCAAAGACAATGCAATATTTTTTTTTGTGCGCCGGCAGGTTGGCACTTTTAAGAAATTTCTAATTCTTAATCTCTCTTTGCCGTCACCACCACCTTCGCACTTTTTTCTAATTGTGCAATTAGTGAGTTGTGATGGTGAAAAATCATTCCGCATGAACCCTGGATCTTGTCATTGATCAGCGAAAGGATCAAGGAGATATTCCATTGATACACATTAAACCATAATTTGCGGACGATTATATTATCCCTCCCCAATTTTCATTTCAAACATCGTCTCCAACAAACGGAAATTCTTAATAACTTGTGGCAGTATTTCTGTCTAGAAATAGTAAACACATTGGGGCATAATGGCCAGAGGTTCCACTGTTCCAGGGCATATTATTTCTATTCATATCCCTCCGCCCAAGAGAAAAAAAGGAGATGGTCCCTTGGTACACTGAGAGATATATTTCAAGCCAAATAATTCCAAGGCAACTCTGCCTGCTCACAGAACCTGCCCAGTTGCATTCATGGCTATAGCAGAAGTTGATGTCATGAATTCCGAGCTGGAAGAAGATGATATGATGGGCGATGATACGACAATGGATGATGGAAATGCAGAGAATCTTCCCACTCTTGTGCCCAAATTGAAATCAACCATAATGGACAGAACTTCCCAGCTTGGTGATGGTAGTCCTGACAACACCAAAAGAAGTTTCAGAAAAGAAACCGATGGTAAACGCAATAGCCACTTTGCAACGTGAAAGTAGGAACTCAAGAGTTCCAAATTAGTCCATTCTGGGTGGAAGAGTTTTACTGTAAAGCAATGATATGTTGATTCTCCCAGAGATATATTTCAAGACAAAAAATTGTTGATTGACATGTTCACGAATCAGGTCCAAAACTCTCGCTGCTGCAATGCATTTTTCTACTAGTCATCTCCTTCTGCCCAGAATGGACTAATTTGGCCCTCTGGAATTGCATGTGCAACTTGTGCTCCTGAATTGTTTTGGACTATGCAGAGGCGATTTTAGCTAAGGGCTATTCCATTTTCCATGCAACATTTTTTATCTTCTTCCTCACGGGAAGATTCTAAAAACTATCAATTTCAACACAGGATGATTCATCTAGGAGAAAACTGCAAGGATCTTGCATACTGTGGATCCCGTGCTTGTGTTTGTCGCAAATACGTTCAATGTTTTGGCTCGAAGAACTGGGTCCAATTTCTAAGGATAGATGTGCAATACTCAGTGTTTTTCTTATTTTTTTAAATGGATTTGCTATTAAAAAATATTTGCCTTCGACTCTTCGTTGCTACTTCTTTTCTGGATTTAATGCATGTTCTCATTGGCATGGTTCGGTGCTCTCGTAATTCTTCGATATTGTGTTTACTTGGGTTATTTTTTTGTAAAATGGAACATCTAACAACTGTATGACAATGTACTGTGTCAATCCACCAGCCTTTTATGCAAACAAAAAATGGATTGCACAGTTTGAAACCAATGTTCAATTCTATTCGTAATGCAGATAGAACATAGCAATAACAATGTACAATGTTGTAGCAAAATCGTTATTCTTGTTTCTAGACATGCAATTATTAATTTTTAATGCTAACAACCCATAATGCAAGAAGTTTAATACTTGAGTTAATATGTTGCAGTCATGGAAGAATGTATCAAGAACACAGTTACATCCACACGTTTCAATAAAATCTAATCTTCAACAAAGCATTTGCTGGCAATTAGTAGAAAATGAAGTTTAATAGTTAATTTAATATGTTACAGTCATGGAAGAATGTATCAAGAACATATTTACACGAACACGTTGCAATAAAATCTAATCTTGAACAATGCATTTGCTGACAATTAGTAGAAAATGATGGTTTTGCAACAATGGGGCTTCTTTGAAACCAATTCGCACTTATGAAAATTGCCTTCTGCCTTTCTATTTTCCCACCCTTTTATTCCCTCTAGTTTCTCTTCCTAGTTACTTAATCATTTTTTTTCCCGAAAATGCCTTTCTACGCAGCTTGGCGGATTGACGCGTTTCCAACGACCACTTCCCCTTTCTTTAAATTGACTCTCTATTGTTCCGTTTCCTACAACTGGCACCCAGAGTTCTGCGATATACAAATTGACAGGTGGGCTTGCGCGCTGACTGGGTCAACATTTCACTTCTACTTTTCCGTGACCTTCAAACAACATTCGGAGCTCCGCGATATACAAATTGACAGACAGTCTCCAGGGCTGTCGGGCTCAAGATTGCCTTTCTTTACGGATGGAACAGTGCTAAAACGAGACATACCACATTTGTGGCACATAAGCTATATTAAAGGGAAAAGTATTTCCTCTATAGTTTCGTGTCCTGCAAACAACACCCACAGTTCCACACTATACAAATTGATAGCCGGACTTTCCCTCTACTGTGGTATATATTTTGCACTGAAAACTTCCGAGAAATACAATTTAACCGTCAGGTCCTCGAATATTTTGTGGAACTATTGTCACCCCATTTTGAATCCCGTCTGTCCTCTTTCCATACTTCGCCATTTCTTCAAATTTCTTTGGCGGATCACTGGTTTGACAGGTTGAAGAAATATTCAGTTCGTAGTTGTTGTTTCCTGTGCCCGCGCCCCTTTGCAATTAGCAGTTGCCAATTATATATAAGATCTTATTGCTACGCATGCAATTAGAAATTTTCCTATTCCATACTTAGCCACTTTGTCGGAATTCCACAAATATACAAACTGGCCGCTGAATTGCCCCATCATGATCTCTTCCGTTTTACACATTTTGCACTCAAAAATTCCGATACATGAAATTTAACCGTGCAACACTTGGCTGTCCTGAGTATCCCTGTAATCATTTTTTGAATCCTATCTGACCGCTTTTCAGAGCATGCTATTCTTTCCTTGCTCTCCGTCATCTCCGTCACCTTCGCACTTGTCTGTAATAAAAAAAAAAGCGTTATATATATATATATATATATATATATATATATATACATATCTTGTTTCTAAATATGGAATTACTGCCATTTAATTCTAACAGGTCATCATGCAGAAACTGTATAAATTGTCATTGATGGGCAAAAGGCTCGAGGAGATCTCATATTGATGCGCATTAAACCAAAATTTGCGGGGGGGTTATACTATCCCTTCCGAGTGTTGATTTCAAAATCATGAAATCTCGTTCTCACGTCGTGGCCTTCACACGTTCACGAAACCTCCAATCCTTAATTGATCTTCACCATACTTGCCACCTTCACATTTCTAAATATGCAATAAATAAGCTTTACTGCTAACAGTTCATCATGCACCACCCATACATATTGTCATTAATCAGCGAAAGGCTCGAGGAGATTTCCCATTCATAAGAATTTAACCAAGATTTAGCGAAGAGTTACATTATTGGCTCTAATTGTTCATTTAAAACATCATCTGCAACAAACCAACGTTCTCATAAACCTATGGCATCATCTCGATAACAGTTCTGTGGAGATACACTCAATATATTCGGGCGCGAGGACCAAAACTTCCAGCGGTCTAGGGCATTTTATTATTACTCAACCTCTGCTGCAGAGAACCAAGTAATTTGGACCTCCGGGATTGCTCATGCAGGCTGTGTCCCTGAGGTTTTTGATTGTAAGGACCTGGTCTTTTGGTGCACTGATAAATTTATTTAAGAGAAAAGAATTATTCCATTGCGGGACGACTCTTCTGTTTCTTTGTCACCTCAGGTATTCTGCCAGATGCTAAAATTGTCAGAGCCAACATTGACGTTTAGAGGAGAAGATTGCAAACAGTTCCTAGCAAAGCATAATAACAGATTGAACCTCTTGCCCCTTTTTTTGGAAAACCTGCTTCTAGATCCTGAAGGTATTACAAGCATGCAGTTTAGTTCATTTAGAAATCCATTTCACGAAATTGCCTGGATGTTTACAAGAATAACGGGACAGGAGTCCACAACAACTGTTTCCCGCATGTCTCTTTATATTTTGTATTTCACAGTCAATGAACAAGCCATTTTTGACTGGGGCAGGTTAATTTCCCATGAAATCTATTCCCAATTTTCAAGCTACAAAAGGGAAAATAAATTTTATATGTCTTCCTATTTATTTTTTGCAATAGCGCATTCCTGTCGGTTTCCGCAACTATGTCTGTCCAAGAATGTCAACTGCGAATTGCACCCAGTAACGTTCTGGTACCAGGCCTTGTGGAAGCACAAGGCTTCCCATTGTTTTTATGAGGTTTTTAATGGCTTCCTCTCTGTTTTCAAAGTTTTTTTGTTAGGAGAAGATGCTCCCTGCATATTTGAACAAACAACTAGTTTTTTAGACAAGAAGGGGACACTAGAAGTTTTGGATAATTACACTGTGATAAGAATTTTTGGCTCCACGGAACAGCCTGATCTCCTTCCATGTCACATTACAGACATAATGTTTGTTTCAGAAGTAGCACGTCAATACAACTATTGGTTCCATATGTTCCAAAATAAGAAAAAAAAATAGTTCATTTCTCTGCCTTAGAAAGTAGGGGAGTTCGTGTTGAAAAACATCAACAAAATTGATGATTTCGTAGCGCATTCTAGCATCTCCAACCTGTGATATGCTGAAATCATAAGAGGGTTCGACCCCTATAATATTTTTTGGCAACATTTACAAACACTTGGCCTCGACGATTGTTTTTAAAATAAACACCTGCCCAAAAACAGAGAAAATGGCGACAACGGTCCTGCCTCTGATGCCGACGACATGGACACAGTGCAAAGCTGCACTAAATTGTACACGCAACAGGGGAAAGGCCCCAGTGACAAGAGTGTTCAATCCGCAAATACCACTCCAAAAAGTACGACATCCTGGAGCATCGCTCCAATGACCCACCACAACAACAAAGAAATTCAGATTTCTTCAAGCAGAGGAGAAGATAATGACCCTCCTCATTCTAAAATTGATAGTTCTCACAAGCTTCCAGTAGAGAAGAAGAGAATTTTTTTTTTGGGGCAGGCAGAAGAGCTAGAAATTCAGAGCGAGAACATGGAACTTGACACTGATCTGGATAGCATGATCTGCTTCCTTGATCAACCCAAAGATTCCATCCACCATAGCCATCCAATGGACATATCTGTCACTGAAAATTTTGACGAAGATGAATCCTTCGTGTTCCACAGTGTTGTTTTTGATAGCCAGTCCAAAAAATTGATAATTGAGAAAAAAGATGTTAAAAATAAGAAATGAAAATCTTGTTCAGAGGTTCACGTTGCGAACATGCGACCGTCCCAAATCTGTCAACTTCACACCGCGAGTGGAGAAGCACTTCATGATTCCATTGGAGGCATGGAGACCGAGAATGCCAGACTGAAGAACCGGGTCAAGGAATTGGAAGTCACTTTCATTCCTATGCCATTGCTTGTCAATCCTTTGGCAATAGCCATGCCTGACACCCTTGCACCCAATGTAAAAGCATCCTCCACCCTCCTCGCATCCTATAAAGTATATGTGGAGAATAATATAAAAAAAAGAATGGAACTGGTTACTGAGGCATGGAAAATATCACAAACTATCACTTCCCTTGGAACCAGGGCACATAGTTTGCTCGAGCTTTTCCAGGCTGAGTTAAAAAATGAAGAAAATTTCTTTTTAAAAACGGTCATTCCTTTTGGAAATATTGTCAACAATATGACAGAAACAAAAAGAAGAGAAGAAGATCTTAAATTCAAAAACCGGATCGGTCAATTGAATGCATGTTGGAAAGAAAAAATGAAGAACCTACATCTCATTGTTCAGTCATGTGAACAAGCCATATCAAAGAAAGATAAATTATTCACAAGGGTGTCAAATATAGACTTAGACGGGAAAACCAACGACTTCCAAGACCACGACTTAATCACAAACTCCTTGCCCTTAACCAGGCAAGATTTCGATAAACAGGTTGCTATGTTTAAGGCCTTGTCTCTGGAAATTTTTTACAACATCCTTCAATTTGATCAATCTCACGTCCACAAATGGCTAGTCAAATATGCAGTACAAAATGAGGAAATTCATCAGGCTCTCTGTAATCTTTCTATCGAATTTCGGGAATTAGAAAACGATCTTTTCAACATAGAAATCTGGAAGGAGATCAACGTCGCCCCAATGAGAAGTTACATTGAAGAATGGCTTGAAAGACAATTGAAATAGGCCATCGACGAAAGGCAACAGACAGTTGCCAATATTCCAGCAGTCGTCGAGGACATCCTTGAAACCACAGTGGTCGACGACATCAATGAAACGACAGTGACAAGAAAATAGCCAAAGGGCTCAGATGTACCCTCACTGCAAGTTTACTGATTGCATCCTGCTTTGTTTATCAACCAACTTATTCCAGTTTCTTAAATAGAGATGTATAGGCAAACACTTATACCTTTCCATTTATTTTTTTTTGCAGATATTGCACTCTATCTTCTTTCCACAATCCTGTTTCTTGTACATATTTCTGTAATGGTCCGCGGGATCCCCAATCCCAGTCTACATAAAAAACGCATTGAAATTCCGGTTTATATGTAACAAACTTTAATTTCATTGTATATTTCAAAATTTCCAGTAGTATGTAACAAACTTTTATTTTTGGACATATTTCAAATAAAAATGCATTTAAATTTTTATATGTTACAGACTTTATTCTTATTTTTCACCAGTCTGTATCACAAATGCATTTAATTTTTAATATGTTACATATTTTTATTCTTATCTTTCACCAGTCTGTATGACAATTGCATTTAATTTTTACCCATGTTCACAAATGCATTTAAATTTTTATATTTCTTCTCCTTTTAATTTTATGTCTTCATATATTTTTATCTTTCACCAGTCCATATGGCAAATGCATTTAAATTTCCAAATTTATTCTTCCACTGTCAACAAATTTGTAGTTTGTTATATACTTTCAAAAAATATATGTTTTTTATATACTTTCAAAAATAGATGGTGCTTTGCCTGCCAAGCGTCATTTACTTTTGCCCCATGTTACGTGATATACATGTTGCACACAACATTTCCGTGATATACATTTTGCACCCAACACTTCGTTTCATTTACAATTCGACCCCATTTTCCACATTTTTCTTTCTAACCTCGTTGGCAGGGACTACGCTGCCACACAACCTTGTTTTACTATACAATTCTCGTATATATGGTAATCATAAAATCTGTACATACCTAGAATCTAATTAGTCTAAAGTATTCAAACTTTCATTCATTCGATAAAGTGGGAATTTTTTTTAATTAATTAACTAGTTTAATTAATTTGGAAGGTAAAAGTAAATATTAATTGTGATATACAAGTTTACACAATCTCAATTATAAAGACCCCAAACGCATGAGTTCAAGGATTATTCATTTAATATGACCATTCCAAAATTCCATAATAAGAAATACAATATTTAATATATCGTATTGTATTCCGGGACCTTATTAAGGTGGGGAAACGAATAATTCTTTAATTCCAATTTAATGGGCCCAAGGCCCAACTCCACCGAAGATAAAGTCTTCGATAACAACCAGAACTACACAAGGAATTTAGGGAAGTTGTGAGTGCATTGACTAGAGATAACACGGAAGGATACAAAAAGTAAAAGTAAAAGTAAAAGTAATGGTAATATATAGTAGAAGCGTTGAGTTTACTTAACTTAAGTCCACAATGGCGTGGGACTCGTGAGTGGAGAGCGAGAAGGCAATTTTTCGAATTTTGAGTGTGCGGGAACCATAGTTGCAGGTTCCATGGCGAAGGCAGAACAGATCTGGGGAGATTGTACATTTACCACGTTGGCTCTTATGAATATTTGAGCTAGAGTATTAAAGGATGGAAGGGGTTCGTTTGTTTGAGCGAGAAGGAGAAATGCATTATGGTGAGTGGGATGGATTTTGGTGAACTACACTTGGCGACGATGGAGAGGGTATAGGGAGCTGGAGCAATATTATAACTTCTTCACTTCAAGTTTAAGCCAAAGAGATTTCTTGTTTATTTCTTAGTGTAGAGTCGGAGGAGTAATCCACCTAGCAGTCTCTCTGACTACGGAACTGGCTTTTCTGTCTTGTCACATAAAACATACTTCCTGAATCCTGGAACGCCCTATCATTGACAAGACCTCTCTACTCTGATTCTTAGCTTCTATTAACAGTGGAGCTTCCTGTGGCTTCCAAGTGCTCCTTCTAATGGAAAGTGAAGTCAGCGCACTCATGAGTGCGATTGACGAGGAGCATTGGGAGAGGGCAGGGTTATTATCCTCAGTGGATGCGTTTAACAGATTTAATAACTCAAAACATCACCCTGTTGAGTGTATTAATGATGATTTGATTGCGAGATCCTCCCCTTATACTATACCAAACGAGCTTCGTCCATTGCACGAACATGTAAACTCTTGAGAGACTTGTTTTCGAAAGACATTGCAGAGCTTCCAGTTGGGTCTTCTGTGTTTTCCCGACCTGCTGAGAAGTCGCAAGGGTTAGGAGGGTTGTCGAAGGGTAGTTTGGAGGTAGCAAAGTCTGTTAAAGGTTTTGAGGATGTTAGAGGTGGCCGGATTGAGCATAGGAGTCATGTTAAGCGCACAATGAAGGTGTGGAAACCAAAAATAATAAAACATAAGTTGGTTATGGGTATGGACATAGGCCTTGAAGAATCCTGCAATCTGGCGTTATGTGCCTTAGTTGGGAGAATGGCTTATCGTTCATGTTGTGTCACTTCTCTTGACGAGTGGGTGCTTAAGAACTAGTTTCCCTTGCTAGGATACTCCTTGGAGGTGCTCTCGTTGTCGAGAGGTTGGATGGGCTTTGTTTTCAAGTGTCCGGAGGATTCTGAATTGGTTTTGAATTATTTTTGGAGTTTCAACAGTGGGAGCTTAGTGTTGAAAAGGTGGCGTCTAAGCTTTAATCCAGTGAAAAAATTATTTTAGCTTCCGACATATTTGGGTGCTCCTCCCGAGTCTCCCATTACAGATGTGGAACTTAAAATCTTTGGAGGTGGTTGGGAATTCCATTGGGCATTTTTTAAAAATAGATGAGGGGACTTCTGGAAGTTCTAGAGATTGAATGGTGGGGTCTCTTGTTTGTACAATGATTGGACTATTTGGGTTTTCCATTCCACTATACTCTCTACAGGAGGACCGATCATTTGAGAAAGGAGTGCACGAAACCTATGGATCTCTACCTGATGATGATACAATGGATGACTTGCATGGTGACAGTGTCACTCTACTGGAGGATGCTCAAGATCCACTAGATTATCTAGGACTTTGCTTTGAGGAAAGTACTGCACTGCTCGACACTACTTTTGTTGGTAAGTTGAAACATTTTTTTCCTAAACTTTACTTTTTTTATCATCTTGGGAGCGCGACCATTTAAATTCTATCCTCTTCCCGGACCAGACTCAAAGGATGGTTCTAGAATCTGATAAGACAATTTTCACTGATCCTGAGAAAACTACCTTGGGCGGGGACATAACCCTGAGTCCTTGTGAGGTTTCACCTACCAGTGGGGATCTACCATTTATTTTAGTCATAATGGAATTGAGGTTGATTGTTTTACTGCTCCATGTTTTAGTGAATCATCTCTCAGTCACTCTGCTTTGGATAGAATGATTACAGATTTAATTCCTTCAATTAACATGGATTCTAACCCTTTATCGATACCAACCTTTCTGGGCTCTCTTCCTGTGGATAGGTCGTCAGTTTTAAGGACTTATAAGGATAGTCAAGGGAAGGGGTCCCATCTTGTTTCGGATCCTGCGTGGTCAGGGGGTTTGGGGTTCAAAGTATCGCCAATTAAAACACAAAGTGCACTTATGAATGTTTATGTACCCTGTTAGGATCGAAAAGCATTATGGGAATCTGTGGATGCTACATGTATTTTAGCTCATAGGGATTTAATTATTGTTGGAGATATGAATTTCACTACTTCTTCTGCGGAGGTTTGGGGGCATTCAGCGCTGCAAGACACTTTGGCGGGTTTTTTTAAATCGCTCTTTATAAAAAACAATCTAGTGGATGTTCCCCCTGCAGAGATTACACCTATGTGGTGGAATGGACGGTCCGGGGATGACAATATAGAAAAAGGTCTTGACCGGATATATGTAGCAGAGGATATCATCGTCTCTACTTTGAGGTATAGGACTTGGGTAGAATTTCCATTCCTGTCTGATCATGCTCTGATTTTCCTTGAGTTTAGTGTGGGGATTCTAGCAGTTGCTTATCCCTTCAAATTAAATCCTATATGGATTGGTGAGGATTCCTTTGTGGGGATGGTTAGGAATGTTTGGAAAGATCCGTGTCTACATCATATTAAATGTTCTCAACAGAGACTGGTTGGGAAACTCTCTTCTTTAAAATCTTGTGTTAAACTATGGGATAAGGAGAAGCATCTTCGGGATATGTTAGACTTGGACAAGATTGAAGAGGCACTTGCAATCAGTTCTGATCAATTGTTACAAGGAATTAGTTCTGATAACCATGCTCATACCTTGTATAATATTGAGGCAACGAGGAAGAAATTATTGCTGGCAGAGGAAGAAAGGTGGTGACAGAAGAGTAGGGCGATATGGATTAAAAGTGGTGATAAGAACACCAAGTTCTTTCACCATTTTTCTAGCTATATGCGGAATAAAATTACATTTGGAAGATAAAGGATGACACATGGGGAATACATATGGGGAAACAAGCCATCAAGGAAGAAACAATCAATTATTTCAAAACTTTCTTTAGTGATACATGCCAGAACACTATTGAAGATAATATCAACTCTGTTAGGTTGTTCCCAATATTGGTGCATGAGGATGACTTACTTTTACCGGAAAAGGCCATTTCAAAGGATGAAATTTATGCGATTCTAAGGGGATTTTCTAAGGAAAAAAGTCTCGGTCCAGATGGATGGACTGTCGAGTTCTTCTTATCCTTTTTTGAGTTGGTTGGACAAGATTTATTAGATATGGTTGAAGAAACAAGAATTAGAGGGGAGATTATCAGTTCGATTAATTCTACTTTTTTGGCCTTGATTCCCAAAGTGAATAATCCCTCTTCAGTCAGTGATTTTCATCCTATAGCACTCTGCAATTTATGTTACAAGATAATTGCAAAAGTTATTGCAAAGAGATTAAGGCCAATTTTGTCCAGATCACTTTTAGAAGAGCAGTTGGGTTTTCTTAAAGGAAGGCAAATTCTCGATGCTATTGGTACTACCCAAGAGTGTTTACATAGTATTAAAAATAAAAAACTACAATCCATAATTCTAAAACTCGATTTAAAAAAGGCGTATGATTGTACCAACTGGGATTTTCTAAGGTTAATTCTGCTACAAAGTGGATTCGGTCTACCGACAACCAATTGGATTATGGCTTGTGTATCCTCTACAACTTATGCAATTTTGATCAATGGGGAGGCTTCTAATTTCTTCAAAAGAAGTAGAGGACTTAGACAGGGTTTCCTGCTGTCGCCCCTTCTTTTCATCTTGGTTATGGAAGGTCTTAGTCTTTCTCTAAAAAAAGCACAAACTGCTGGCACTATTTCATGGATTAAGGTATCCAAATTGATTAAGGTTCTTCATCTAGTATTTGTTGATGATATTCTTATAATGACAAGAGCGTCCCCTGTTGAGTGGGAGAAAATACAATTTATTCTCCAAGTTTTCTGTCGTGCCTCGGGCCTAGTGATAAATGCACAAAAATATGATTTCCTGCACTCAGGGGTCTCCCCGAAAACTCTTCAGTCTATTCAAGACATTCTCCTTTTCTCCTGTAAAGAGATTGCTTTGGGATTTAAATATCTGGGGTATGTGCTGAAACTAGATAGTTATAAAACAGAGGATTGGAAATGGCTTATTGACAAGTTTGAGGCTAGGATAACTCACTAGTGTAATAGATGGTTGTCCCTTGGGGGACGCTTTGTATTGATAAAGGTGGTCTTAGAGAGCCAACCTGTCTACTGGATGGCCCTTGCCCATATTTCGATTTTTGTTCTACACATGATTCACAAGAAGAGCTTCTCTTTTCTCTGGCCAGGAAACAAATTTAAGCGAAGTTCTCTCTTATGCAGTTGGAAATCCATAACAAGACCCAAACATTATGGAGGTTGGGGCCTTCGAAATATTTTCGCTTTCTATAGATTCTTGGCATCAAACACCTTGTGGAGAGCATTGATGAAGCCAGGAATTTGGAAAAATATCCGAAATACACTGCCTATTATTCTTCAGTGGATGGCATGGAAGTCGGGTTCGGGACACTCAATATTAGTCAGGAAAGATGCTATCTTAGGCTTGGGACATGACTCCTTCTTGATGCAGGAATTGGTGAATAGACTTAATCAAAGGGACATACACCTATTATATCGAGCGATCTGGGTTATGACAAGGGGCACAATAGGTACAAGTTGGATTAGCAGTGCTGAGTTGGGTCTGGATGAGAATCTTGTAGTGGAATGGGATAACTTCAGGCAGAGCTTGATCAATTCTGGTATATCTTTAGTGGATAGACAAGATGAGTTGATTTGGAAAAGGGGTGATATGTTTGGTGAAATTTCTGTAAATAATGTTTATGAAGCCTTGTCTAATAAACTATGGAGATTCAAACTAGGGGGCTGGAGGAGAAAAATCTAGAAGTGGGATTACCCTTTGAAGATAAAGCTATTTGTTTGTCTTTTAGCTGAAAACAAGATATCAACTTGGAAAAATTTGCAGAAGAGAGGATGGAAGGGGCCAGGTTTATGTTATTTGTGCAAAAATAAAAGAAAATCAACAAAACACATATTTGTAAATTGCTCCTTCACTATATCAGTTTGGGAGGAAGTGAAAAAGGATTTAAATCTTTCTCATGGTTGGAACATCATATTGGTGAATGAATGTTTCCAAAACTGGGCAACTCAGAATTATAATTTACATGCTCTTCCTACCTATATATGTTGGAACATTTGGTTAGATAGGAATAAGTCTATCTTTGAGGAAATGCCTCCTTCATTGCAGAGAATTGTTTATCTTGCCCAAGGAGCTTTGGGAAAAATGGGGAAAATTCATAAAGTTCGTATTCCTAAGTTTACTCCTACAATTCTTCCTATAGATAAAACTCTTTCTTGGTTTGATGGGGCTGCACAACAGAATGGTTTAATTAGTGGTGATGGTGGTGTCATAAAGTTTGATGATCATAAAGAGTATAGATGGACCTTAAACTGTGGAAAAGAAACAAATTCCAGAGTAGAGCTCATGGGAGATTGGGCTACTTTAACTCTTGTCGCTAGACTCACAGTTTATTATTTACATGTTTTGGGGGATTCCAAGATCGTCATCGATTGGCTTAACTGAAAAGGAGCACTAAAGGTGGAAAATATGGATGGCTAGAAGGATAGAATTGTTGAACTCATCCCTCATTTCAGGTCTATCTCCTTTGCGCACATATATAGGGAAGAAAACAAAGAAGCTCACTGCCTTTCCAGAAAATCTCTTTACAGCAGCCGAGGGAGAATTGCCTATAGTTAATGGGTGATTAGCCGTGAGGGCCCTACACTCTTTATAAATATGTATTGATTATCTCAGAGACTTTATTTTCCCTCGTTCTTTTTGGGACCAAATTTTGTTTTATTTTGTTATCCTCTTGGATAGAGGATCATAGCCCCGATCTTAGTGTTTTTTGTCATTTTGCTGAAGATGATGGTACTTGGTAGGATTTTGGTCCTTATCTTGACTATATGTTTGCATTCTATGTAATGGGCTTGCCCAAAAAAGGGACGTCTATGTTAGTGATGTTTTGATATTGTAAAAAGATTATATTTTTATCAATATAATGTGGAATTTTCAGTGGAAAAAAAAGTACACAATGGCATTTAAATTAAGATCTACTGACTATTAAGGTGGTCGTCAAATTTATCTTGGATTAAAATACATTTGTGTAAAATCATTAGAGATCTCAAAATAGAAGGAAAAGAAACAAAGAGGGTTGAAATTTGGTTATCTGTTAGATCATGGTCCAATGTTGTAGTGTGATCACTACTCTTAAAAGGAAACCCATAGCATCCTTAGTTCCTCGAAGGTATCTATAAGAGATTTCAAACACCAACCCTTATGTTGGTTTCTTACATCGTTTCTTTGGCGTAAGGGTTAGGCGAGAAACAAAGCGTACATGCCAAAAGTTTTCAAAACTGGAACCAAGAAGGTGTCATGGACTTGATAGAAACTAGGTATGCAAGCACAAGACAATTGAGGAAGCCTTAAAACTATAGTATTGTTTCTTCAAATCGTAGTCTCGTGTGGTACAAAATTTCTCAATTCTCCATGTAAGTAGTTGATAGCAGATTTTCCATTCATAAAAGATGAGAAAAATAACCCAGCAAGGGTGAAAACTTGAGCAGAAAATACCTTTGTCTCAGATTGATAAAAAATAAGATAAGTTGGATAAGTGCATCATATCCAAGAGACCAAAAATATCACTCACACTACTCTTCCTACAAGAGAATGGATATTCACATGAAAATCTCTTAATAAGGGCCATCAGAACTTGTAAGGTATTTAGGAAAAGCATGATCTGGATTTACGAGCGGAACAAAATGAATAACATAATGAATACAATAACACAGAGATACATAGAACAACAACATATATGCAGTAAAAAATAACTTCTATTGAATAAATAAAATAGGCTGAAAATGTAAAACTGCAGAACTAGAAACAACTTGCTCAAATGGTGGTAGCTATATCCGAGAAGAGATGTGGCTGCTACGCGTATCTGTCTAAGAAAAATGATTAAAATGAGGCTCCAGAGTCATTTTTAACATTACTCATGAATTCCAAAACCCTAGACATCCAAAAACCTAACCCTAGGAGGTGAAGCACCAAAATTTATGTGGGCCCTGATGGATAAGTTGGTACCTCAACTTCCCTGGGTCGTAACTTTTGCACACGACCTCCGTTTTAGGTGTGTGATAGCCCATTGGAAAGGTATTTTTGAGAACTACACATTATGTCCTCAAAATTCGACTTTGTATATAGTTTAACTATGGCAAGCCAAAAAAACACTGTTTAGGGCCCCAAAATGGCCCTGGAAGTACAAAAAGATGTACTGACATGAAAAATTCCAAAATAAGCCAGTTGGAATAGTTGGGCGACCACCAGTATCCACTTGGATGTTGTGTAGAGATTTAGGATACCCCCGAAAGTGTAGAACCCACAATTACAAAGAAATTTCATCATTACATAAAAACGTGTTGAACTAAAAAATGTCAAGAGGAGATAGTTGGAATAGGTGCGTGGCCACCAATATCCACCTGGATCAGTCCTCCCCCCTTAGGAATAAATGGTCTCCATTGCTTCGAGTTCCTCCATCAGGTGAGGAAATTTCTACTGAATTCTGCCCTGGGTGAGTCACTTTCCTTGGTGCATGAGCTGCCCTTCCTTGACAACCTGATAAAGATGGATCCTCTGTTGGCGAGTGCCCTTGACCAGTTTGTCCACTATTTGATTAGTGGATGCTTGTTCCATGCAGTCAAGATTGAGCTCTATTGGTTTCAATGGTTCTGTGATCTCCTAGGTGTCCAATAATGGTGGAAAATATGGTCAGAGGAGGTCCACATTGAACACTGGGTGCAAGCCAAGGAAGGGGGGAGTGTTGAGCTCAAAAGCATTGGCACCCACAACCTTGGCGATAGTGTAAGGCCCATAGCGAAGTGGATAGAGATTTAAATGGGGCCCTATAAGGCACTCTTTTTGCAAATGTAGCCATACCTTGTCTCCCACCTAAAACTTATGCAGTACCTGGTGTTGATCATAGCATTGCTTGTACTTAGCATTGGATTTCTGCAAAATCTCATGGACCTGTTGGTGGATGTGCTAAATTCATTCAATCAATCTGGTGGCTTTTTCGGCCTCAAAATGAACATGGAAATATTATATCTGTGTGGTTGCAATAGGTAGTGCAAAATCAATGGGACCCAAGGTTTGGAATCCCAACACCACGTGAAATGGGCTATGGACGATGGAGCTATGGAAAGCCCTATTGTAGTTGTGTTGAACATAGGGAAGAATCTTATCCCATGTACATGGATGCTTAGAGTTATACATGCACAGGATGTGCACAATCATCTGATTGACGACCTCTGTTTGGCCATTGGTTTGAGAGTGGAAGGCAGTGGAGTTAGTGAGATTGGTGTCCAATAGTGACCAGAGACTTGACCAAAATGTGTTGAGGAACCTGCTATACTAATTGGAGATGATGGTCTATGGTATCCCAAAATGGACCCATATTCGTTCGAAGAAGATCTTGGCAGTATCTGCCACTGTGATGCTCTTCTTGGAGGCTATGAGAATGGCCATCTTTGAAAACTTATAAACCACCACAAATACACAATCATTGCCTTTCTTGGTGGATGGAAGGCCAGAGATGTAATCCATCAATATGGATTCCCAAGGCCTATCGGGAGTAGGAAGAGGGGTGTATAAGCCTTACTTCTTGATGACTGGATTGGAAATGGCACAAGCAGTGCAAGATCTGATATACTTCTTGACGCCATGTTGAAGTTTTGGCCAATAATTTTTTTTATGTAGAATGACCACAATTTTCTCCATGCCAAAATGTTCTGCCATCCTACTGTAGTGAGCCTCCGAAATCATCTTTACATGCTCGCTTGCAGGAACAAAGAGGTGTTGACGGGCGAAACAGTCCATCCGTCAACTGGGAGAGTGGAACCGGTCCGGGGTTGTCTAAATAACCCAAGCCGTTTGGAATGGACCACCCTGACGAGTTTAACGACTCCGTTGGCCGCTCTAAGGTCTCCTAAGAAAACCAAAGAGAGAATTGATCTGAGCTAAGTAATCTAAACTAAGGAAACTAGAAACTAATAAAACAAACTAAAATAAACTAACTAACTAAATAAAAGAAGATTAAACTAAAATAAAGGAAACTAGAAACTAATAAAACAAAGATAATTATAAACTATTCTAACTATTCTATCTACAAACTATTAATAACTCAAATCAACTATCTAATTATCAATTTAATTACAGTTTATTCACAAATATACAGTCTATACAGTCTACATATTTGAATAAACCTGTGAAACTAATTTGCTTGCTGTCCCGAGACAGCGAAGATAACTCTTTTTTTATTTTATGATTTATGAATGAGAAAGTAAACTAACTGAAATTAAAAAAAATCGAAATTATATCTAGATTAAATTACTTAATAAAAGCAGTGAACTAAATACTAATTGACCTGGAAACGCTCCAAGTCTGCCATGTGCAAGATGACTTCTTAAGCTGATTGGAGGAGGGAAACTCACACCGTTAAGTCCTTAAGCTTTTCGGAAACGATCAGCTACGCTTCTTCTTGAAGTATGTTATAGGACAAACAAGACATAAAAGAAAATCATAACAATCTTTTGATTATAAATTCCTGCAAAAGGGGAAACCTATTATGCAACAAATCTATATATTACAGTTCGATTTATGAAGAAGACAAAGCTATGATTCACAAATTGAACTAACAACTGTTATGTCTTTTATCTATTTGGAAGAAACAAGATATAGATGACAGAAATAAAATTATATCATTTGCATTTGATTTTGATAGCTAAAGCAATACTAAACCATAAACAAGATGATATACAAAACATGGAACAAAGTGTCGATATATTGAAAAGAAAAAGCTATGACAAAACACCAATTCTGCTCCAGTTTGAATCAGAACTCCATATCCTTGTTCTCCCCAACTGAGGATGATCGATTATTACAAAACCATAGGTTTAAATAGGTTCCTCACAAGGTAAAACATCCTTGTGAATAATAGCAAATAGTTTTACACAATCTGGGAATTATCCCAAAATCCCTTAAACTAAGTAACTAAAAATGCAAGTAAAATCATTAAGATATCTTCCAACTGCTCCTCATATCCATTGCCAATTCGAATTTGCCTGTAATAGACACAAATATCAAGTTAGAGGAGTATTTTATTAAGAAAATAATAAAAAATGACTCTATAGACTTAGCTACAGAATCTTCTGATTCTGTAGCTGGTCTAGAATAGTAAGCATGACCAGATATCAAATCAAATCAAATCAAATCCAATCATCTTTTAATAATCAACAAATTACTAATGATTAAATCAAACCAAATCGAACAAAATACAATCGGGACAGAGTAGAGATGCTCTGTTTTCCCAATCGACATAAAATCGTATCACATCTTAACAAGATTGTTTCATGAATGCAATCAATGATAAACCAAATCGTATGAGATACAAACCATCATCATCGATTAGCATAGGATTCATATCATTGCCAATATAGAAATCCATTATGATTTCATGCATCACTGTATCCAAAGAATCCAACCACAGTTCTCATTCGCTGTGTTTCAAATAATTCACAAGTATAGTCATAAATGTAATTGACTAATTATAATCACAACAGCAGATTGAGATCCTTCAATTAAAAGCACGATGTATGAATTGCTTCCAATGTAATCAGATGAAATCATCTCCACAAATATCGACTCAACAGTTTTCATGTTTGATCACCTCATAGTCGACAGACAGGGTTTTGACAGAGTCAACAAACCGGGCATATAACTGAATTTAATTATAGACACAAACCGTAAGACTTGATACGATCAATCCATCCCTGTAATCTCAATCGAATAATACATTTGTTACCATCGAAATACAGTTCACATCGTAACAGCTACTATTGTTATCCATTCAAAATTTGATTATATAATAAATGATATACAAATTGGTCTTAACATAGAAAATATAATCATCATAGCCAACCAATTTTCCTATCATATCGCACAAGATGTAACCAAATCGAACAGAGATATCGTTTGTATTTCAACAATAGAAAAGATATCAAATAACAGAATATTCAAATCAAATTATGATCAATCAAACTAAATCTAATCACAACCAATCCAGAAATCGATAATCAAAACTTATAGACAACAAATGCATGACAGAGCAAGTCAACAATGTATACAGAGCTTATGATCACGCCATATAAAAGAGTGAAAGTTATACCATTACAATTGTTGAGGCTATGTCAATTTTTAATTGACAATTGCTGTAGCAGACTCAACATTTTTGAACAGGATCGAACCCGTAGTTCGTTGTTTCTTGTCGTTGGGTTGTTCTCTTGCATTCCGACCAGTGAGCTTAGCCACTTGGTTTTCCAAATCACGAATTTTGGATTGCAATTTTGGGATATCCAAGTAGTATCTCTCCAACCACAACCCACACTGATCGCAAGGTGCTACAACAGGTTGAGCAGAAGGGGGTTTTGATGATTCCCTGAGGGTTTCATGAGGTGGTTCAATGCCAGGGAAGTCAGGGTTATCCTGCAGACAAGGAGGTAAGTTCTTGACGAAATCATAAGGGGGTTTGTCACAGAAGCCCTCTTCGGCGAGAAAACGTTCAATGCTTGAATCAAAATCCTCGCTGACTACGATAGGTTCTGCTTTGGCAAGAGGTTTAGGTTTATTACTCACCATGCGAGAGATCAATCTTGCATTTTTCTTGCTTCTAGTATTAGCACCAGTCTTCGCTCTAGTCTTTGTGGTTGTAGGCTTAGCAACTTCGGTCTATTTAGTCACGGCCATAGATGAATCCGTAGGAGACTTGGGTTTAGGTTTGGGTAACAAAACACTAAAAGGGATAGGGATAGGTTTGCTCTCGGTCACCATGGGATTATCCACCTGTGGAGGGTTAGACTCTTCAAAGCCATTACGGCTGAGAAACTCATGCCAAGAATCACGACGTAACCCCAATTCATGAACCAAAATCATTTTAATCAACCCCACATGGAAGAGGCTAGTGTCAGCCTGGCTGCGTTTGTAACACTTGGCCATCTTAAACAAACTTCGGTGCAGATAGTGAGGCAAACTTAGTTCGAATCCCATAAAAACCATTAATAAACGCAAGTGAAACAGAAAGACAAACCGGTACCTGCCTTCACAAGTAACGAATTGTTTGATAATCATTAAGAGATCATACCAGCGGGGTTTCAACATCTTTGCAGGCAAACCTCTGTCGCATGAGCTGACTGTGCAAGACCGAAATAACAACATCCATGGGACATTGTCAACCTTGTAGCTCTTCGACCATTTCTGTCCAATGACAGGAAGACTAGTTGCCAAGCTGAGAAACTGTTCAGTGATTTCAAGCTGGACATCTCCAACTTTGGCTCGGCAACCATCGAATGACAAAGAAAATTGCCGAGCCACAGTGAGGTTATAACCATCGAACTTCCTAATAAATGGAAGCCACCCAAACTCTTCTAAGTCGCTATACGCACCATCAAATGTCAACAGTGCTTGGCACTTGTTGGGCTCGGCCCTCACAATAGGAGCCATGGCTTCTGTATATGGTAGGGTTTGAGTTAAACGAAACAATGCACAGAGTGAAAATGAGAGGGTTTAACAGCTTGAATGCTCGAAGAGACCGGAATTAACTGCATGCGTGCGAAGGTGGTGGGATTACCACCGCCACACATTGTATTAATGATCATGTACAGTGCTGTTATAATCATAATCACTTAAACCATACGTATCGGCCAGAAAATAGGTGAATCATCACACCAACGTGCCATTCATCCGAATCTAAACCAACACCATAGGTGATAATCATGCGCCAAGTGTTAAGTTTAATCAGCATGAAATCCAATGACCTATCGTGTCAATTCAATGTTTCAAACCAATGTTAATTAAAACATGTCAATACATAGTTTGAAACTATTGCTCGTCCAATGCAATATCAACTTTCCAAACAATATACCAAGCATCGATTTTAAAATTAAAACCCAAAAGATTTCATCAACGCGCCTTTGTGAAACTTAAACGATTGCCATCGACCTTATGTATTCATTGCATATTCGAATGTTTTCATTTCAAAGTTTTTAGAACATTGCAACCAAAACAAATCTCAATATAATCAATGAGTGAGGAGCCCATAGCAAGGATGAAAACATATAAGACCAAAATCGATCACAACCTTTACAAAGTCAAATGTAATCAGATAATCTTCATGCTTAAAGGCTTAGTAATCAAACAGATCCAAATGTGCAATCAAGGTAAGAGTATAAGTTTGAAAAAAAAACTTTTGCAGTCATGTAATAAACCGATGGTCAAGTGTCTTTCGTAATAATCAATAAAAGACGACTACAATCCAAACGATGAAAAAGGTATTTTCACACTTTCAGTTGTGAAAATTGAATCGAAATCAAATTGTAATCGTGGCAAAATGAAACAAATGTCTAGAAGCACAATGTGACGATGATTTGTCATTTGGATACAAGGGGTGTAGGCAGCTTTTTTTGAGAGCAATCAAAAAAATTGAGTTGGCTGCCAACAAGAGGTTGCCTAGATGGCATAACAGTCCATCCTGTAAGTGAAAATCGGTGACATTCGCGACTGTACCCAAGAGCTGATAGGTGGTGGAAAAGTCAGGATATCTATGATAAAGTTAGGTCCACTTAGATGCCTCATTCCCACATGAATGAAGCACGATGGTGAGTGTAGCAATAAGAGGTCAACTGAAGCAGTCAACGACACACATTTTTCTTGTTGTCTTATATTTGATGTTGAGATGGAACTGTTGCAGGTATGTGGACTACTTTTGATGTCGATCATTCTACAACTTCCCCTGTGTCTGTATGAACTGCAGAGGCTTGTGATCAGTGTGGATGATTGTCTCCTTTCCCAGAATGTAATGTTTCCATTGACGACAGACTTGCACAATGGAATACATTGCCTTATCATAGGTGGGGTATTTAGGATGGTATCTGAGAGTGTCTCACTATGGTATGCTACTAGATGACCATGTCGAGTGAGAACTGCACCTACAAAATAGTCGGATGCATTAGTCTCAATCTCAAACGATTGTTCCAAATCGGGTAAGGAGAGTACTGGAGCTAAGCACAAGTGACGCTTCATGTCATCAAATTCTCATTGTTGTGCCTTCCCCCATGCAAAATTTTCCTTGGCACTGCCTTTGGTCACTTGGCTGAGGGCCCATGCAATATGGGAGAATCCCAACACAAACCGTCGATAGAAGTTGGCAAGTCCCAAGAAGTTGGCAAGTCCCAAGCTCGGTTAGTGTGGTTGGGGCTGTCCAGTCACGTATGACTTGGATCTTAGCTGGATCCATATGTACCCCATGCTCATAAAAATTTAGTCAAAGTATTGGAAAATGTTCATGCCAAAGGAGCACTTTTTCAAGTTGGCATATAGCTTGTGGTACCACAGAGTGCTCAAAACTTATTGAATATGCTGCATGTGCCCCTCCCAAGTTCTATTGAATATGAGGATTTCATCTAGATATATCGTCACAAAATAGTTGGTGAAGGGTCTTAATACATCATCCATCAACCTCATGAAAGTTGTTGGTGCATTTGTTAAGCCAAAGGGCATGACCAACCATTCGACAAGACCTTCTTTAGATTTGAAAGTTGTCTTCCATACATCAGTTGGTTCAATGGGAACTTGGTGGTATCCTGACTTTAGGTCAATCTTGCTAAAGAACTTTTCCCCCTTGATTTGGTCAAGAAGGTCATCAATTTAGGTAATTGGGTACTGGTTCCAGACTGTGATTTTGTTTAATGCTCTGTAATCAATGCAGAGCCTCCAAGTCCTGTCTTTCTTCTACACCAGTACAATCAGGCTTCTGCAAGGGGAGGAGTTGGGTATGATGTGCCCCTTTTGAAGAAACTCTTGGATTTGATGCTTGATTTCATCATTTTCCATCACGGAGTGACGATAGACTGGTCCATTAGGAAGAGGTGCACCGAGCGTTATATCAATTGGATGCTTGACTAGGCAGTGCGTCGGTATCCTAGTGGGTGAGGAGAAGATATATCTATACTCTTCCATGATCTCGTCCACTTGCTTGTACTGCAAAGAGAGGCTCTGTGTAGAGGTCACAAATTTGGTGGTGACCTTCTTCTTACCGTGAGCACGGATCACAAAGAAGACAAACTTCCTGGTTTGTGAAATGACCTTACTGCATTGCTTAGCAGAGATTAAAGAAACAACGATAGGCAACGCTACCTCTGGTATCCTGTACAATTGTCTACCCAAACTAATAATAACACTGTGGGGTCTAGACTCATACACATCATGTCACTTCCACAAATATGGTTGGCCTAAAAGAACATCACAAACTTCAAGAGGAGAAATATCACATAACACCTCATCTTTGAAGGGCTTGATGTCATAGGGAAAACAACATTGTTGGATAACGTGGAGATATCTTCCTTGGCAAAGCCAACTGATGGTGTAGGGCTAAGGGTGTAGTGTCATTGATAGGTCCAACCGCTTGATGACCTCTGCTGAGATCAGGTTCTTCTGACTATCGCTATTGACAATGAAATGAATCTGAGCCCCCTTTATCCACATTTGTGAGTGAAAGAGGCGTTCCCCTTCCTATGGTTCTTCTAGTTCTCTTGGTTGGACGTTGGTGGTGGAAATAGTGGTGCTATGTTTGACATCGATAATCCACTTCCATCCTTCTATATTTGATTCAGAGTTAGAATCTTCCTCTGACTCAAAATATTTTAGCTCAGCCACTGGTGACTGCTTAGAGTGACATTCTTCAATGTTGTGCCAATGGATTTTATGGTATTCACACCACTTTCCTGTGTCCTTCTTCGACTTCTCATTACCCTTCTTGGGTTCCAGCTTGGACTGGTTGTCCTGAGAGTGGCCATATTTGTTTCATCCCTTGTTTTCTAGGTTGGGGCCACCTTTTCCCTACTTCAGCTGTGAGGAGTTTGCATATCCAAACTCTCGTCTCTTCTGCTTAAATTTTTGCTCGATCTTGAAAACATATCTATAAGACACACATAATGATGCAATGTCCAGAAAATCCATTTCTGTTTGAATGTATCTATGCAGATAGCCATGGTATTTGAGCACCAGATGTCATTTAGAGTCTTTGATAAACAATTTGGTGCCCAAGGTATGGAAAGTATTGGTGAAATCTGGTACTGTCTGGTCCCTTTCTTGACACAACATGGTCCATCTTGTGTACTGGTCCTTGTAGCTTCCAATAGGGTATTATTGTTCTTTAATGCCATCCCTAAAGGAATCCCATGTGGGGATGACTGCAAATATTCCATATTTCTCTATAGACCTTTTCTCAAAGTAAGTATCCCACCAGTCCTTAATGTGGGGGATGACCTTGAGGAGTGCAAAAGTAATATTTTCCCTATCGAAAAAATTTTGGACCGAAAAATACCCTTCAAGAAGATTCAACCATTTATCTACAACATACACATCTATCAGTCCTTCAAATAATGGAATATCAAAATTTACTTGTACCTTGAAGGGGGTTGCATGGATGCTTGATGAAGATGCATCTCTTGTGGGTAGTTTCCGAAGGATCTGTGCAAAGTTGTCCATAATTTTGTTCCTTTGTCGCGCAGGGGATTCCTCGAGCAACATTTTAAAAGGATCTCCGGCTCCATAATATTTCTTCTCATCCACCATGAGATTGGTCGATCTCGGCATGGCCGATATTGCAAAGGCTCGACTGGTTCAAGTCCCAACATCTTGTACCCAGATCTTGTCGGGGACATGCACGAAGAAAAATAAGATCATACTGCTCTGATACCACTTATCCGGATTTACAAGTGGAAAAAAAAGAATAATAGACTGAATACAATAACACAGAGTTACATAGAACAACAACATATATCCGGTGAACAATAACTTCTATTGAATAAATAAAATAGGTTGAAACTGTAAAACTGCATAACTGAAAACAACTTGCTCGAATGGTGGTAGCTATCTCTGAGAAGATATGTGGCTGACACACATCCATCTGAGAAGAATGATTACAATGAGGATCTAGAGGATTTTTTAACATTACTCATGAATTTCAAAACCCTATACATCCAAAAACCTAACCCTAAGAGGTGAAACACCAAGATTTATGTGGGCCCCGATGGGTAAGTTGGTACCTCAACTTTCCAGGGTCGTAACTTTTGCATACGACCTCCGTTTTAGGCTTGTGATAGCCTGTTGGAAAGATCTTTTTGAGAAATACAAACTATGCCATCAAATTTCGACTTCGTCTACAGTTTGACTTTGGCATGCCAAAAAAAAATTGTTTAGGGCCCCAAAACGACCCTCGAAGTACATAAAGATGTACTGACATGAAAATTTTCAAAATAATCTAGCTGGAATAGGTGGGCGGCCACCAGTAACCATCTGGATGTTGTGTAGAACTTTAGGATAGCCCCGAAAGTGCATAACTCACAATTACAAAGAAATGTCATCATTACAGAGAAATGTGTTGAACTAAAAACTCTCAAGAGGATCCAATTGGAATAGGTGGGTGTCCACCAATATCCACTTGGATGAAAGCGCCTTCTCATCAACATGACATTCAACTTGCATGTAAATTTTTTAGAACAACTCTTAATAATTGTGACCTTTAATAAAATCAATAGTGAAATAATATGGCCATCAATATATCATGCTAAATTTAAAACCTGGAGAGAATTTAAGTGCATTAATGTATTATGTGCAATATTAATGTTATATCTCAAATATAAAATATCAAGTATGATGCGATCTTCCATGCCATTCTGAGAGAAAAAATGAGAAACATGTTTGCAAAAATAATGACCTTGTTCTCGTTGTTCAAATCTTTCCTATCAACATCACATTCATTACCCCTTTAATTTTCCAAGAATGAAAGGGATACATGTTATGAAAACTCGCTGATGTAGGCTATTAATTTCCAAAGGTTCGATATCAGTCTAGACTGGGATCAAGTTAAGAAAAAGATCATGTCTCAAGGGATAATCTGTCTAAAGAGAAAATATAACAACAATTTGTCTTATATCCAATCACTACAACACTCAAAAACCTCATCATCAAGTAAAGGATAGACCCTTGGAAAGATAACAAATATAGCAATGATTTGGTCACACTAGGATTGCCGACTAGATGTTTTTCAAAATCATACGAATTATCGCAAGCTTCATATCGATTTAATAGGATAAAAGATCACACCTGTAGTTACCATAGAATACTCCTGGAATTCAACAAGGAAAGAAAGGATCCAGAGAAAAATGAAAAAAAAAAATCTGAACCCTTTTACATTCTGGTAGCCATATGGTTCACCATCACAAGATCAATTTATTAAATTTCGAGATTCCTTTGACGCTAATTTAAATGATTAAATGATAGATAATGTGCATGTAGAATCTAATCAGTCGAACTAGTATTTCTTTAACTAGATTTAGTCGACACAAAAAATTATATAACTCAGCAAAATAAGAGGGTAAAAGGCCAAACTTTTCTGAGCGACACAAAAGCAACATACAAACTAATTCTATCCCACAATGTAATGATGATTTAATTACATATGTAATATGTCACCAATATCAATTATTGCATACATATTGATATAAAAATCCATATATTACGACCTTTAAAATTGAATTTGTACAAGGAAATTTTTATAAAATAACTAAATGTTAAATACCGTAACCAACGGGAGAATGTTAATGATGTTGATCTTCAATCCAGAGACTTGCACTAAGTTCCTTCCTTTCTCCCGCTAATCAAATGAACTCACCGGTACCTCCCAACCAACGCTAGGGGTACTCTTCTTCCCCCTTATCCCCCCGAGCCGAAAAATGGGTCACGCACAGAGCTTTAGATCCAAAAACTAGCTCAAGCTTGCCCTCATTGTTGGTTTTTATTCATATGAGATATGAGAGATATTCGATATATTATTACAATAATGAGTGTTCCATATATAGGGAACATAAGGTGGCCATGCATGAAAGGATGCGTCCCTTGAATAGTCAATAACTACTTATTATTATCATTTACTTATTATATACTATATTTAATAATCAATAATAATTATATTATTAATTATTATCTTTAGAGAATGTCTTCCTGATG
>JZKD02S1928501.1:1008486-1077091 GCA_000966675.3 Picea glauca | reverse complement strand
GACACATGGAAAACACTTCAAGCACCTCAAGTCCATATTATTCCTTGTCATGATCAAGGAAGGACTACGTCTGGGCCCATTTATCACAAGTGCACCTTTGTGATAAATGTATCCTATCTCCTTTGGTCTGCAACCCAATGTAGGAGAAGTTCTTCCCGATGCTGAAACATTAACACTCCCTATTAGCTAGGGAGGTATCTTTCCATAGTAGTACACAACTATTGTCCAGAGACACGCAATATCTACCAGTGGTACAAAAACACCATAGTAGTAAAAGATTTGTCACACATGGCACTCCCGTGTGGACTTCTAGAGGCTACTCCCTCTAGGAACACTTAAGATCAACTCCCCATAGTGGGAGACATCAAGGGTCAACTCCCTTGACATGTCCTCATGTTCTCTCCACATGGGATGATGGGCTATAAGCCCAAATGTACTTATTCCTTCTCGAATAAGTGTTCCACTTATCCCTTCTCAAATAAGTGTCCTCACATATCAACTCAACTCAATTCACAGAGGAGTATGATGTCGAGAAATTTTGTCACACATGACACTCCATGTGGACTTCTAAAGGATACACCCTCTAGAAACACTAGGGTCCTCATGGGACGTCTCCTCATGTGCTCTCCACAAGGGACGTTGGGTTATAAGCCCAACCACACTTATCCCTTCTCGGATAAGTGTTCTCACAGATCAACTCAACTCAATTCATAGAGGAGTATGATCTGGAGAAAGTTTGTCACACATGGCACTCCATGTGGACTTCTATAGGCCACACCCTCTAGAAACACTAGGGTCAACTCCCATAGTGTGTGACATCAAGGGTCAACTCCCTTGACATGTCCTCATGTGCTCTCCACATGGGACATTGGGTTAGAAGCCCAACCACACTTATCCCTTCTCGGATAAGTGTCATCACAGATCAACTCAACTCAGTCACAGAGTAGTACGATCTGGAGAATGTCTCAGGAAGCTGCAAACATCAGCACTCCCTCTCAACGAGGGAGGCATTCTCTGCCACACCAAGTCTTGTCACGAAAGTACTCGAACTTCGTCTTGGTAAGGGGTTTTGGTAAGAACATCAAAAACCTGCTCATCTGTAGGAAGGTATTGCACCAATATGGACTTCCTCTGCACCATGTCTCGGATGTAATGGTACTTGATCTCAATGTGTTTTGATTTGTCATGAAACACCAGATTATCAGAGATCTTTACACAACTTTGGTTACCATAATGAATAACGGTGGAATCCAACACATGTTCGGATAGATTTGTAAGGAGCTTGTGAAGCCACACTGCTTCACAGACTGTCATACTTAATGCAATGTACTCTACTTCTGTTGTGCTCAACGTCACAAAAGTTCATTTCCTGCTACACCAGGAAACCATGGAAGATCCCAAAGTGAAGCAGCACCTGAAGGTGATTTTTCTGTCCATTGCACTCCCTGCCCAATCAAAGTCAATATATTCTTGCCATATCATATCAATACTGAAAGTATATCTCAGACCATGTCGAACTGTGCCTCGCAAGTATCTCAACACATGTTTCACAACAATCTAGTGTGTCTATCTCAACTGACTTATAAACTCGCTAAGTGCACTCACTGCATAGAAAATAATTGGTCTGGTGTTAACTAGATACATCAATTATCCAATCACCTGTCTGTACAAAGACAGATCAATTTCGTAAAAAATCGAAAGAAGACACACTTAGTTTCTTTAGATTCATCATCATTGGTATAGCCACGGGCTTGAAGTTCAGTATCTCAAACTTCTTCAATATCTCAGTTGCGTACTTCCCCTGACTCGGGAAGATCTCATCAGTTCTCTGCCATAATGCTAATCCAAAGAAGTAGTGAATCATGCCAAGGTCCTTCATCTTGAACTCAGAGGCCAACGCATACTTGCATTCAATAATAAATCTCTTTGTATCGGTGAGGAATAAATCATCAATGTAGAGGACCAGAATCAAGGCCTCACCATTAACAGTCTTGTGGTACAGGTTGGGATCAACAACACTTTTGCTGAAGACAAAACTCATCAGTTGTCCATCAATCCTCACATACCTAGCTCGAGGTGCCTGCTTGAGTCCATACAGGGCCTTCTTCAACCTACACACATGAGACTCCTTCTCATGTATGACGAAACCATCTGGCTTCTCGATGTATATTTCTTCTTCAATATCTCCATTGAGAAAGGTTGTCTTTACATCCATCTGATATACTCTCTAACCCATGGAGGTTGCAGGGGAAATAATCATCCGGATAGAATTGTATCGAGCAATAAGAGAAAATGTATCCTCATAATCTATTCCCTCCACCTGAGAGAATCATCTAGCAACAAATCCATTGAAACCCATGTACCCTTAAGTGTACCAAGCACCCAATCACAGATATGATCACATGGATAGCTAGCAATAGACAATGTACTTAGAGAGCTTAGGTGCCTTGATAATTGTAGCACCATGTTGTTTTACAGTGGTGATAAATTCCCCATGCAACTAAGCATTATCTGCAACAAGTTGTTGCATTGGTTTCTCTCTTGTTCCAGTTACAATTGATGATGGATTGAATAACACCATCATCGATGGTCTTGTGCTCGCCCCTAATAGAAAATCTCATACAATGCTCGCATGCCACCACCATAATCAATTCAACAAACATCTTTGCACAGTCCCTGGCATCACCATTGGCGTGAGTTTACATAAATTTCAACTACATCATGTATAGCCAACGCTATTTTAACAATAAGTCTTTCTTGTAGTCCCCTGCAATTTATGTTTGGTGGCTTATGAAAATGCTCCAAGCCTTCTCCTAAGACCGTGATCTGCATCTATTCTTCAAATATCACATGATTGAGTTGTGCACATAATGTAGTAAATCGATAGCACATAGGCTTGGAGGTGTAGAGTTTGTGGTTGATTATGCCATTATGCTGGCATGTGGATATTTCATATATCAATGCCTTGACTATTCAGAAATTATGGCGAACGAATTTCATGAATGTGCGAAAAATCCTTCAATATGATCATATATTCCACTGGTAGTTATAATACTGTAGTAGGTGAGTAATACAATGATCAAGAAATGACTATCATAGAATGAAAGTATATTCACTAAGAATGGCACTGGTGGTTCTGGATCCCATCCTCACCAAGATTTTCTCGTACTCGTAGATACCCTCCAAGAACTGGTCTAAGGCTCTGTTCGTATAACAGATTATCAGAGTTGGACCAACATAATTCATTTGCAGCAATGCCCGGACAATAAGAAGCCCTAGATGACTGCCAATTTCTCCGCGAATCCTTGATTAACTATTGCTACCTAGCCTTCATCAATAGAATCACACAGATTCTTGCAAACTTAGCGCCAATCAACATTATACTCAACATCCCGTACATTGGATTCAATATATTAATTTCGAAAAAAAAAATCTGCAAGGGTGAAAAGTGCTTTCCATTACTTTTGGCAATGAGGAGAATGATTGCAACTCTTCCTCATTTATGTGGTGTGCAGGTCCAGTCGGATGGGCACTTATTCTATGTTACATACTATGGTGTGGATCCAACCGAAGCCACAAACAAAATTCAGGCCCTCTTGGCGACCATCAATGAGGCCTTCCAAGTTACTACGACCAAGCACACGATGCCCGATCTACACAACCTTGGGGGCATCGAGATTCATCTCGAAGGAGGAAATTATCACATCAACAAACCTCTTTGGATGCCAGAAAGTAAGAGCCGCAATGTTGTGGTAATAAAATATCTGTTTTACTGTAATTGAATTTATTTACAGGTATCTTGGGATGAAGATACTAATTGATTCCATGCACACAGATTCACGGGGGCACTCTGCCGGCTTCTGAGAGATTCCCAAAGGATTGTTACTTGATCGAGTTATGGTCATTGACTGATGCCATACTCAAGTGGATTCTCAATGGAAACAAGATTGTGACCGCCATTAAGGACACCGACTTCTATGCCGCGCCACACCAATATGTTAACCTGCGGGATTTGATGTTGGAAGCAAATTTTCGAGGCAAGGGAATTATAGTCATTAATTCCTTTAGAACCAACATCGATAGATGCTATATTTATCATTTCATGTCCTTTTGCAGCCATATCTGCTAGTTCTCAACCTCGAGCTTTATTGCCTCTGACGAAGCTATCTATCTTCTCTCATTTTCCTGGGCCTCCCGTGAGGGAGTCCAATCCAGTCCTCGCTCTGATGCCCATGTTGGTTTTTATTCATATGAGATATGAGAGATATTCGATATATTATTACAATAATGAGTGTTTCATATATAGGGAACATAAGGTGACCATCCATGAAATGATGTGTCCCTTGAATAATCAATAACTACTTATTATTATCATTTACTTATTATATACTATATTTAATAATCAATAATAATTATATTATTAATTATTATCTTTAGAGAATGTCTTCCCGATGTTGTCCAAACATCAACGCTAATAAGGAGAGGCTTCCACCACTTGCACAAAATTGCAACCCAACTCACACAAGTAAACTTAGCCAATATAAATTTCAACAACATTTCATTCATTCAACATTAGGGTATCTCTCCTTCTTCCTTTCCTTTCTTTTATAACATATTTTGGTTTGACACTTGTCTTCTCATGCAATATTAATTATTTTTTAATAAAAAATTTAAAGATTATTCACCCCCAACACATGTCACATTTTCTCCAAGTTGCACATGTTAAATCCTTTTAAATTTAAATAACTAAGCATTTTCCCTCACACTCCTCAATTAGTTCCTAAATTTTCTCCTAGTTGTCCCTTAGTTCCCCAATTTCTCTTTTATTGTGTCCCCTAACTAATTTACAGTTGGAGTTTGATTAGGACTCTTCTCTTGGTTAGGATTTAGAGATTGATTATCTTAATATACTACTCTATGTTGACAACCCATTCTCTCATGAATATATTTTCTTTTAATTAAAAATTCATTTTTATTTATTTCATCCACACATTGTTCACATGCCTAGATTTGTATTTCTATTCTCCTTTACTAAAGTTTATTTAGTTCAATTCCATTAACCCATTTTATAAACTTGTTTAGTCAAAACATCTAGACTTAGAATTTTGGTTATGTTTTCTATTTTATAACTGAATACAAATTCATATTCTTTTCTCTAACATAGTCTAATTATTCATTTTATTTTCTAAGGTCTTCTAGATTTTTTATTGGCTCATAATTTATTCATGCGACGTTCCCTTCAAGACGCACCTTCGTGCTCCAAGGGTGCCACTTGTTGTTGACTAGTTTGGAATTCGCCTGACACTTGGATTCAATAATCCAATTGTCGACCTTGTGTGAGACTAAGGGCTTAATGAGGAATAAGGTATCTTCCTTATTGTGCACCCCACAGAAATCTTCGTGAACAACTGTCTCAATATTCCCACACAAAATCGTGAACCTCTCGGAACAAGGTAGTGGTTAACCTTTAGTTTGGGTCATTGTAGGAGTGCGAGTAGGATGTGACAAGGACGATGCCACACCTATCCCTCATCCATCTAATATCTTTGTATGACCCCTTTACTCCATATTTGATTCGGATTAGAAAGCGTTACCATGCCTACATCCATTGACAAAGATAATATCAATAAATCATATATATGAAATACCTAACTGAAATCATCATATAAAACATGTGTAATAAATCAAGTACTCATAACCAAGGTAAATGGTCCACTGCCTGACTCAATCTAGAGTCCAAGGAGGTCTATCAATGCTGTCAACATCATCATCATGTAACGTTTCCTGCACACTCATGAAACCTCATCATAATACCTGTCAATACTATACATCAATATAATAACATATCAATTTCTAAAACACAATCATAACATAAGCACATAAACCAAAATGGATAATCATTAAGTAGCATGTTTTTAACCAGATCACTTGCACACAAGTGTCCTTAAAGAATAATCAGTGTTATGAAATGTGGTTGGTGAAATATGGATGTTACATACACCCCCTCTTGTTTTAAACTTCGTCCTGAAGTTTGAAAAATATAACAATGAAAGCAATAAATATAACTTCTACTAATCTATATATCAATTATCAGAATAAATAAGCAAATTTTCGATGCATTTCATATGCATCCTCCCAAGTAGCAGAAATTGAACTATAACTGTCCCAATGGACCTTGACCTGATCGACCAATCAACGTTGTAGTTGTCGAGTGCAATAGTCCAGAATGAGGATTGTATATGCTATGAGAGAAGCCTTGTCCTATACTTGCAATGAACTCAAGTCAATAACATGTGACAGATATGAAATATAATGACGTAAAACTGAAACATGAAACACATCATGCACATGCCTCAGAGAATCGGGTAAGGCTAGTCGATAAGCCACAAGTCCTTTCTTTTCTACAACTTCAAAAGGCCCCACAAACCTTGGAGAGAGTTTAGCGCCCTTTCCAAACTTAATCAAACTCTTATGCGGCTTCACCCACAAAAATACTTTATGACCAACCTCATAACTGCGGTCTATACGATGTGCATCTACATAATGCTTTTGTCAATCTTGCGCTTCCTTAATCCTTTGCCTTATGGACTGCATCTGATCTTCCATCTCCTGAATCACTTATGGTCGCACCATGACCATGTCTTCTAGTCGATCCCAACTCAAAGGTGTTCTACATGGTCATCCGTATAGAAACTCAAAAGGTGCAATCTTTATCATACTCTGATAATTGTTATTGTACACAAATTATACCAATGGTAAAAATTCTTCCCATCGTTTCTGTTGATCCGTCACATACATTCGAAGCATATCCTCTAGAATTTGATTCGTTCTTTATGTTTTTCTATCTATTTCGTGGGTGATGTGTTGTACTAGAATTTAATTGAGTTCCCAAATCCTCTTGGAAAATGGTCCAAAAACATCCAGTGAACACCGATCCTCTATCAGATATTATCTTCCTTGGTACACCATGCAATCTTATAGTTTCGCGAACAAAAATTCTAGCTATGTCTGGTGCTTGATATGTCGTATGAAATGGAATAAAATGCGCACTCTTTGTCAAAGTGTCGACAACTAAAAAAATAGAATCATGTCTCCTTTTCTTCAATGGAAATCCAACAATAAAATCCATCAACAAAATCCATCGATATAACTTCCCTTTTCATTTCCGGAATCGCATGTGGCTGTAATAATCTCATTGGATTCCTATGTTCAACCTTCACTTGTTGACATTTTAGACATCTTGCCACATAGTTAACTATATAAGTTTTCATTCCCTTCCAAAAGAATAAAGGTTTAAGGTCTTCCTTCATCTTCGTGACTCTAGGATGAGTCATATACAATGCTCGATGAGCTTCATTCAAAATAAAACTTCTCAATTTGTCTTTTGGTGGTACATAAATCTTGCCATTATACCTTAGTATTATGTCAATGTCCAAAGAATATCTCTCATATCTAGGTATCATCGTGGTATCTTGTATAATATTATCTTTTACTTCCTTGCACCATGTGTCATCAATCTGTAACACTAATATATTTTCTCAAATATTTGTCTTTAGTGGTATTACTGAGAAAATGCGAGGTCTCTGATTCAACACATTTGCTACTCTGTTAACTGTTCCTTTAATATACATGATATCAAAATCATATTCACTTAAAAGTTCCTACCAACGTCTTTATCGCACGTTCAAGTCACTCTGTTTAAAAATGTGTTGTAATCCACTATGATCATTATCAGTTTGAATTTTCATTTGATAAGGTAATGTCTCCAAACTCGTAAGAAATAAACAATCACTAACCATTCCAAATCGTGTGTTATGTAATTCTCTTCATGCCTTCTTAGTTTCCTTGAAATATATGCGATAACTCGACCTTATTGCATTAATACTCCACCCAATCCTTCCTTAGATGCATTAGTGCACACCAAGAATTCCTTGCCCATATCCGTAACTTTCAGTTTTGGTGTCATTGTTAATAGTTCTTTAAGATTCATAAATGCTTCCATGCACTTCTTTGACAATACAAATTTCTTGTTCTTATTTTGCAGTTCTATAATTGGATTTGCTATCTTGGAAAATCCTTCGAAAAAGCATCAATAGTAACCTTCTAATCCCATAAAACTACGTACCTCTTGCATGTTCATTGGTGCTAGCCATTCCATAATAGCCTCTACCTTTGTTGGATCTACAAGGATACATTCTCCCGAAATAATGTGTCCCAAATAGTGAATCTCCATCTGGTAAAAATAACACTTCGACAACTTTCCGTACAACTTGTTTCCTCTTAAACATCGTAGAACTAATCTGAAGTGTTCATCATGCTCCTCTTTTGTCCAAGAGTAAATTAATATATTGTCAATAAATACATGTACGAACTTGTCCAAGTATTCACAGAATACCCCATTCATTAAACTCATAAATACACCAGGGGCGTTCGTCAATCCAAAAGGTAATACTATAAATTCATAATGTCTGAATCTTGTCTTAAACACTTTTCTAGGAATGCCTTTCTCTTTGATTCGTAACTGGTGATACCCCGATCTCAAATCAATATTTGAAAACATTGTCACTCCCTTCATTTGATCAAATAAATCATCAATTATCGGTAACATGTACTAGTTCTTGATTGTGGCTTTGTTTAATTGACGATAGTCAATGCAAAGCCTCCACGATTCATTTTTCTTTCTTACAAAAATTACTAGCGCACCCCACGGTGATACACTTGGACATATAAGTCCCAAATCCAACAAATTCTTCCATTGCATCTTTAACTCTTTCAATTCAGGTGTTGACATCCGATATGGAATTATAACAATTGGTTCTCTACTAGGTTTTATATCTATAGTAAATTGCAATTCTCTATTTGGAGGTAAACTAGGTAGTTCTTCAGGGAAAACATCGACAAATTATGATATTACTGGAAAGTCTTCCAATATTTCCGCGCCATCTTTTTCATTAAGCACTAATATGGTGTACAACTTACATCCCTTGCGCATACTTTTATGTAATTGTAGGGAAGAAATATATCTTAGCGATACTCCTTGGTTGCTTCCTACAATTACTCAACTCTGTCCCAAATCATCAATTAAAATTAATCTCTTCATCTTGCAGTTAAGTATCACATTGTTCAATTCCAACCAATCCATCCCAATCACAATGTCGTAGGATCCCGAGATTGTAACATAAAGGGTTACATTTGCGACAAAATCACCCAAGTTAATGTTACAATCCTTAACCTTTCCTCCAAATGTTTTTTTGGTACCAGATGTCATTTCTACATATCTAAACTCATCTTGTTCCACTGCCTTCACCTTAATGATTTTAAGCACATCACTAGATATAAAACTCTCAGTAGCTCTCGGGTCTATCAAAACAATAAACTGTTGATCTACTATCATACTTGAAGTCTCTAGCATTGTGGATTGATGCTCGACCTGGTGGTTATTCACTGTTGCATGAATCCTATGGGCTTTGCCAAAATCTCTGACTATCATTTTTCCCGTGGATCCGACAACTCTTGCCTTATCAATAGGACAATCTATTTGATAATTTGGTTTTCCACAAGTCTAACATCCATTCTTAGGGCTGGTTCTCCTAGTTCCAAAGGAAGAATCTGTTGGTCTAGGGTTCTGAGACCCTGATCTGTTATGCATAACGAATCTATGTTTTTGCTACTGCTATTGAGGACGATGTTGTTGATGCTATGGGGGTGTGCTATACATATTCATATGACTAGTAGTCAGTCTATGTGGTGTAGAAAATACAGGTCTTCTAGGTGTATCACGGTGCCCAGAAATCTATCTGACAGGTGTCTGTTGTTGCGACACTCTATGTGATGTATGTCATGTCTACCTAGAAGGATTTCTACCCTAACCTCCACTGTTCAATTCCTCCTCAGTGATAAATTTTTCTTGTACTGCATCGTGCAAAGTCTGAGGCATCATGATCCTCACCTTAGCACGAATGTTTTAGTTGAGACAAAAAACAAACGTATTCACCTTTAACTTTTCAGTGTTCAGATGTAGAGAATATATGAGCAACTCCATAAACCTAGTATCATACTCAGGTATTGTACGACTACCCTATCGTAAATCATTGAATTCATTAAGCTAATGCTCAATGAACTCCTCAGATAGGTACCTCACTCAAAATCATTCCTTGAACAATTCCCAATACATGTCTTCTACGACCATATTAAATTGTGGAAAGAGTGTCTTCCACCAAATAAGCGCACTTCCTTTCAGTTGGAAGACCACCATGCAGACCTTCATGTTGGAGGTATAATCACATAATATGAAACACATTGCCATATTTTCGAACCAAGCTTCGGTGGCTGAACCATCCGTGGAACCCATGGACTCAGGAAATTTTACTTTCTTGAGTTCTCTATGAACACTACCACTCACTCTAGGAGGGCACTGCAACCCCTCATGGGGCACAAACTCCCTGCCCTCATCGCGGTCAAGGAGATTTATCAATGCCTCAGACATCCTCTGAAAATATGTCATCATTCCCATGACATCTCCTACTACAACCTGTTCCTGCTCAATAGTTTGTTCTTCTTCCTGTGGATCATATCCCTCAGGTGTGGATGTACTGAGAGGAGGAATACCTCTTCCTCCCACACCACGACGTCTACTCATTCTCCATCCTCTAACCATGATACCTGCATAAAATAATTTCAATTGATATTAGCGATATATCATAATTTAAACAAAATTTCATTGGAAGTCGTAACGAGTCATGTGTCGTAGAGTAGAACCCTACTATGATACCATATGAAACGACCCTTCAATTTGTTGAACACCACTGGTAAGCTAAAACAACAAAAGTAACAATTATTTTTTTGAATAATTTCTAAGGATTCTATCTAACGTAGCAAATACTGTACACAAGGAAAATCATCTTATTTACATTAATTTGAGGTTTCACAACTCGCACAACCTTTATATATATTAAATGTGCAAGTCATAATTAGACTCCAATAATTGATTAATATAAATCAACCTTAAATCATCAAATAAACATCCATATACAATTAATATAATGATATGACTATTCAACTAAAACATTTATTACAAAAGACACCTGTTGGCACAGGGGCAGACCCAGGGTTCAACTCTAACAGTGCACCAACAAACCCTAACTACTGGCCCTTTCGACAACACCTACGAAGAAGATGCAATCTCATCTGAAGTAGCAATAGTGGGTTGCAGGACACATGTGTCTACAACCAGAGGAAATGTAAAGTGATTCTAGGACAACACACACAACAATCTAGTTATTCTTTATCACACTTAATCCTACTTCGCTAGTTATGTCTCAGATCTAACACAAAAATGAAATAGAAGTATGCATTTTCATCTTCTTGCAAGTGGTTTGATAAGCCCATAACTCTATTGGCACTCTCAAATCCCAATCATCTCTGTTTAGACTGCAAATATTCGTCAGCGCTGTCTCCAAGATCTTATTGAAATCTTCAACTATACGATTTGCTTGTGGGTGGTATGGTGTGCTCTTCTGATGGTGAACTTCAAATTCCAGTTTCAAGGCTTCAATAGTTTTGTTGATAAAATGTGTGCCTTGATCGCTCATAAGGATATTTGGGCATCCAAATTGGGTTATGATATCATCAAATATGAACTGTGCAGCTGTAGTTGCACTATAGTCCTTAGCTGCTCTTACTTCTGCCCATCTGGTCAAATAATCTGTTGTAGTGATGATGTATGGAGCTCCTGTGCTCTTTCCTGGTGGGTTGATAGCTCCCACAAAATCAATGGCCCATTTCTCAAATGTCTGTAAAGTTAGCTGAGGTGCTAAAGGCATCTCATCTCTTCTTGAATCTTTCCCAACTCTTTGGCATACATTGTAGGATCTGTAGTATTCCTTAGCATCTTTGTGTAAAGTGATCCACTAGAGGCCATCTCTAAGAACCTTCTGCACTGTTGCTTTCCCTACATAATGTCCTCCTACGATGCCTTCATGCGCTTCTTCCAAAATATTTGTCATTCTACCTCCATAACACATCTCCTCAAAATCTCATCAGGTCCCATCTTATATAGTTGTCCAACTATAAGTGAAAAATCTGCAACACGAACTACCAATTGTTTCTTTTGAATAATTGTATAGTCGTGGGGTGCCATTCCTGTAGACATGAGTTGGACTATCTCGACGAAGTGATCATCAACTTTTTTGATGGCCAAAAACTGTGCATCTTGTAGTGTATCCTCCAAACTGGTATGTTCTTCTCCATGTTCTAACCTGGACAAGTGATCAGGTCCCTTGTTCATTCTTCCTGGTTTGACCACAATCTCAAAATCATACTCCTAGAATAATAGTATCCATCTGCATATTATTCCCCCCAACACTGGCTTGTTTACTAAGTATTTCAGTGCAGATTGATCAATGAACATATTAAAATGCCCTCCCGACAAGTAGTGTTGAAACTTCTGCAGTGCATACACCATAGCTAAACCTTCTCTTTCAGTGGTAGTGTAATTTATCTTAGCTGTAGAGAGCTTCTTGCTAGAAAAGGCTAGTAGGTGGTCAATATCTCTTGCTCCTGGTTGTGCTAACACTTCTCCTAATGCAGTAGATGAAGCATTGACATGGACGTGGAATTCCTTACTCCAATCTGGGAAAACCAGAATAGGTGCAGTAACCATTTTCTTCTTTAGTGTGTCGAAGCTTTGTTGGCATTCTTCTGACCATTGAAATTGATGATCTTTCTTTAAAAACTTTTCCATGGGTGTTTATATTTGTGCATATCCCTTGATAAACTTTATGTAGTATCAAGTATGTCCCAACGCAGTGAAAAACTATCTAACCGAAGTAGGAGGAGGTAGATCAACAATGATGGCAATCTTGGAAGGATCTACCAAAAACCCCTGCTTACATTCAATGAGTCCCAACAATACTCCAAAAGGTTAAAGGAAGATGCACTTCTTTAGATTCAAGGAAATCTGACATTGCCTGCACTTATCCAATGTTAGTCTCAAACATTCAATATGATTTTTCAATAAGCTAAAAACAATCCAATCATCAAAATATGCTTCCAAAAATTTATGTAAAAATTCCTTGAATGCTTCGACCACCACCCTGGAAAAGATGGTTGGTGCATTCTTCAATCTTAAAGGCATCACAGTGTACTGGGAAGAACCCCATTCTATTGCAAATGTGGTCTTATGTCTGTCTTCCTTAGCAATCTTGATCCGCTGATAACCTGAAAATCCATCTGTGAAGGAGGAAACTTCATGTCCTCCTACATTATCTAATGCTTCATCAGTAAATGGTGTAGGTAATGTATCATGTAAACATGCATCATTCAATTTCCTTAAATCTACACATATTCTGATCTCTCCTGACTTCTTATCCTAGACCACCATAGGGCTAATCCATTCTGATTCTTCAACATGTTTGATGATTCCTGCTTCCAACATTCTATCTAATTCAATCCTAACTTTCTGCTTATACTTGGGATTCAGTCTGTAGGGTCTCTGCTTGACTGGCCTTGCATCTTGTTTCAAGGGGATCTTCATTTCTCCCATGGGCCCTTTAATGCCCTTCATGTCTGTGAACTTGGTTGGAAACACGTCCTGATATTCATGCAATAATTCTATAATCTTATCAATAGTGGCATCATCCCAATAATCTCCAACGTTTGCCAACTTAGGTGCTTTCTCTGTTCCAATATTAACTTTCTTGATTTTAATTGGCTATCCAATGAAAGGTAGTTCAACCCCTGGCCCTTCTATGTCTCTCTGCCCTTCAGTTTCTACGATGTTCACATTCCTAGGATCATCATCTTCATCAACATTGATATTGTAACAACCATGTAGTTTTTGGAGAGGTGTAGTCCATTCATATTCTTCTTTCTCCAAAGGGAAGTCAAGTGCCTCCTCAAAAACTTTCTGTTTTACAAATTGTAAAGCCTGATCTACCGTGGGGTACTAACTTTCAAATAAAACTGCAGCTATAAAGTTCTGAGTCATACCGTACCAATCTGAAGTGGTGAGGCGCAATTCTGCTTGAAGATACCAATTGATAGGTGTTGTGTCCAAAGTGTTAATGAACCTATGCACCCACTGTTCTTTAGGAATACTACTCTAGGCCTCCTCACAACTCTGCATGTGGTCCTTTGGACAACTCTGACATGTGTATTGAACTTCACACCCTTCGACTTGGTCTAAAAAGAGCACTATCACCTTAGTGCGACATTGTACCCACTTCACGATGTTCTTATTGTGTGTTCCCCACCATCTTGCTAGCGTTTCTTTCAAGGCTTCATCCAGTGCCAACAACCTCTGTTGTACTGGTACAATTTCTTCAAATTCCACTAAGAATGTTTATAAATGATTTAAACCATCAAATGTGGCCAGATTACTTACTTCTGTGCCAATCCAACGAACTTGCCTGGTCAATCTAGCACATCGTCGTGTGGAGACTTCATACATCCTATTATGCTAGTTCTCCAATGCTTCTTCAGAATCTGATGAGCATGCACTTTCACTTCACCAGCTTAAATTTCCATCTGCCATAGGATTAATGTAATCCGGTTGTCTTGCTGTCAATTTATATATGTTCTCTAGTTCATAAGCATGGTCTTCTTCTCTGATGGGTTCTATGTATCTACGACCTTCATCAGTATCAAGAGGTGCAATGACCCTAAGGCCATCACCTTCAAATGTCATTCTTATTTTATTTAAGTCAACAATAGTCGAATTGGTGAAAGCCCAACCAATGCCCAACAATGCAAGATAATGACAACTATCATCAACTATCTCAATCACTTCGAATTCTACAAACGTCCTTACCTCGTTGACATCCACAGGGACATGCTCTAGTCTCCCAAAGGGGCTTACTGCTTGCTGATTAACCATCCTGAGACTGATAGAAGAGTAAATCAACTTAGGTTTTCCCATCAGTGCCCAGGTCTGCATCGTCATAACATTGACTTCTAATCCCAAGTCGAGGACTACATAATCTATCTCATAGTCTCCAATCTGAGCATTAAGGTGTAGTTCCTTGTTTTTCCTTCTTTTTCTAGATACTTGATGTACTGATTTATTCAGAAGAGGATCTACCCTTCCTATCTCATATTGTCTGATCAAGTATTCTAGATCTTGTACAAATCTTTCATCCTTAATCAAATTGATGCAAGTATATAAGAAATCCATAAGCTTGCTTACCTATTTTCTGTCTCCGGGTGAGGCAGACTGATCGAATGCTAGAGGCATTCCACATTCTCTCACTTCTGGCTGTGCCTCAGATGAAGAAGCTTGTCCTTCTACAAATTCTTTCCTTGCTTCCTCGAACGTATGCCTCTCTCTCTTTGGGTCAAACAACTGTGCCTTCTCTATAGCTCTTTTGATTCTTGATCCCTCTGTAGTCTTTCCTGGAGTCACCTTGTCTTCTCCTGTAAGAACGCCTCCTCGAGTAATAACACTGACTCTGGGATCCTCACCATGGGGTTCTGCTGATATTAATTGTACTTGCTGGTTTCCTCCTTGTCTCTCCTTGAGTTTGGCTAACTTCACTGGACAATCTTCAATAACATGTTCAAATGAGTTGCAGTACTTGCAAGTGGTACAAGGGTTCTGATAGTTCCTTGCCAAGCGACCTGGTTGGGCGCATTTGTAACAAATGATCTAACCTCGACCTCAACCCATGCCTCTTCCTCATCCTCTTCCTATGAATCCACCACGAGGGTTGAAGTTTCCTCTTCCTGGAGAATTAAACTGCATAGCATTTCCCTCCTTCTGCATCTCTCCTTGAATCCTATATGTATCTCTTGACCTTTCATGCAAGAGGTCATAAGCCCTATAGTCCTCCTCATCATGCCCCAAAGATTTAAAGAATGTGCAATAAAGGTTGGTAGGTGTCTGGACATATTTTTTCATGTAATAACATTCACCAGAGTGATGTCTATTTCTACATACCTCGCACCAGGGTAGAGTAACCTACTTCAAAGGGTTCGGAGCTCCATAGGCCAAGTACTCATTAAATAGGGGAAAGTGCTCCTTTTCATGGCGCTCTGATTTGCATCTGATACACCAAATGTCTTCTCTTTTATCATTTCCCTTTTATTTCTTCATATCTTCGACCTGCAGAGATAAGCTAGTTAGCTGACTCAAAATTTGACTCATACCTGACCTGGATTCTCCCATAGGGGTTGATTCTAGTTTCATGGCGATCTCCAGTGCCTCAGCTTGCGAAGTGACCTTTTGTTGCATCAAAGGAACTTTGATGTGTGGTAAGAGGGAAATGATGAACCATTCCTTATTCTGCTCGTCTAGAATCTGAAAACTCAAATGACTTGTCAAGGTCTTAAACCTCTGATCAAACTCCTAAACAGTTTCAACTACTCTCTGTTTGATTTCTTTCAATTCTGTAATGCACTGCGACTCCAACTTTGGTTTCTTGAATTCTGCACTCAACACAGTCTTGATATCGTTCAATGGTTTAGGCTGTACAATTCCTTTAACAAACTTCATATACCAGCTCAGTGTGCGGTCCCTCAAGGTGGTACTAAACTGAGCTCTCTTAACATCTTCGTCATTAACTTGCTTAATACTCCATACAACTTCACATAAGAACCAATGTTGATCAGGATCTTCAGATCCATCTCCTCTAAATATAGGTAACCTCATTTCATCTGCCATAGATCTTCCTAGGTTTCTTGACTAATTATGTACCGAACTGTTGGTAACAGTGCTGTGAGTGCTCTGATAAATCTAGCTACTCTAGTTACTAAATGATGCTAAAACAACAGGAGGAGTAATAGTACTTACTTCGATAGTCGACGCAGTTCCTGAAGTTTTCGATTCTTCTCGGCGAGGTTCTTCAGTCTTCCCTTCCTTTTCCCTAGCAGACTCTGAATATTCCTCGTTCAACAACACTTCTTCTTCTTCACTGTAGGACCCTTTGTTCTATGCCAGTGGATTGTGACTCTGCTCAAACAAGTTCACCAAAGGAACCTCTCTGAATGCTCTCCCACTGCGCGTGTGTCCAACCTCTGTGTCACTGTCACTGTCCGAGTTCTTGAACATTAGATTTTCAATTCGACCGATTAATGTATCTTCAAGATGTTATTCTCATGCAATAACATCTTGATCTTCAACTTCAAAAAGTGTAAATTTTTTCTCTAGGTCCCTTAAAGAAATATCTCTCTGCTTGGCTATATGACTCTACTCTGTCAATAGAAAACTTAGTAATGTACCCTCCAATAGTGCTATCAAACCAATGATATATTGCTCTTGACACAAAGTTATCAAATCTCTTGACCTTCTTGATCAACGCCGATGTCAAAACCACAGGTGGTCTAGATCTGATTTCAAACTGGGTATCTGCTAATCTGGCTAACCACTCGTATAGCTCCTTATGAACTCCTCCAAAGAAAATATTGTGTATATCAGTAAAGATATACCTTCCCAACGAATCCTCTGTATTAATTCTAGGGTTCTTATTCTGAGCTTCGACGAAGTCCCTTTCTTTTTCTTCTATCCACTTCTGAATCTTTGTCTTCGATGGAAACCACCTTGACATTCCCTCAAGAAGATCCTGGTCTTGACAACGAAACCATTTGTTGGCACAGGGGTAGACCCAGGGTTCAACTCTAACAGCGTACCAACAAACCCTAACTACTGGCCCTTTCGGTAACACCTGCGGAGCAGATGCAGTCTCACCTGAAGTAGCAATAGGTGGTTGCAGGACACATGTGTCTACAACTAGAGGAAATGTAAAGTGATTCTAGGACAACACACATAAAAATCTAGTTATTCTTTATCTCACTTAAGCCTACCTCGCTAGTTATGTCTCAGATCTAACACAGAAATGAAATAGCAGTATATCAAATGAAAAATAACACAACACCAATCACATAGAACAACAAGATATACGTGGTTCACCCTCTCCCTAGGGCTATGTCCAAAGAACTGTGTTTCTTGATATATTAAATGGAAATGTACAGTTCTATCTGCGCACTTAGCTTGTAGATCTCTCTCTCTCTCTTTCTCTTTCTCCCCCTTCCTTGCGCACCCAGTTGTAGGGTTGATCTTCGCACCCAACTAAAGATCCATAATACAAGACTACTCATACAACACAACACTTCTCTCACACAACAATAATAAAAAATCCTTGACCAACAACAACCCTTCCTCACTCCTCCAGGTCTTTATTTATACATTAAAATGACTCTTAGACAACCTTAGACTGAATCCTAAGTGTCAAAACCCTAAATGCCAAAACCCTAGGTCCCACATGACCCACATCTTAAGGGCTTCACCAGCCAGTTCCTCCTTCTTTTCCGCGAGGTGCTCCACAACATCCATTGGTGGCTTTTTCCACTTGCTGAGTTTTCCACGATCAATCTTCTTTGATGATCTATCTTCCTTGATCTTCTCTTTCAATGGCTCGCTTTCCCTTACTTCGCTCCTTCTTTTTTGCTTCTTTGACCACTTCAACCCATTCTTGGTCTATATGCCTTCTGCGCTCTTTGTACTTCGTCTTTCCTCTTCCTTATTCTTCGCTTTCTTCCTTAATCCTTAACCAAGGGCCAAAAAGATCTGATAGTTCAATTGTTAAGAGAATTCCATACTAATGGTCTGACACAATTCCGTCTAACTCGGTAAGAAAAAGTGTAAAAATAAACGATTATCACTTTACAAGATTACACAAATAGGTGCTCTAAAATTAATTTATCAAAAGTTTTAATTGTGATTATGTTCCATTAATTTCAAGATGATTGGGTAATTGTGTGGGTGAAGAGCTCAATTAAACTAAAGTAAAATTCTTCTTGCTTAAAAACATTAATTCACATAACACATATTTTATAACTATTAAGTACATATATATATATAAAGACTTATCTAACGACCCCACATGGAATAAAAGTGAAGACAATTTTTGACCTTGTTTAAGTTTGTACCACTTGCACACTGGATTAAGCTGAATGTTAATTAAGATGCGCATAAGTCATATTATATTATAATTTTAACAAATAACCCAACTTCACTTCATAGACATAAATCTTAATTGATTATGTTTGAAGTGATTAATGCTTCCTTATTTTACTATATAATTCTCGTATATATGGTAATCATAAAATATGTACATACCTAGGATCTAATTAGTCTAAGGTATTCAAACTTTCATTCATTTGATAAAGTAGAATTTTTTTTAATTAATTAACTAATTTAATTAATTTGGAAGGTAAAAGTAAATATTAATTGTGATATACAAGTTTACACAATCTCAATTACAAAGACCCCAAACAAATGAGTTCAAGGATTATTCATTTAATATGACCATTCCAAAATTCCATAATAAGAAATACAATATTTAATATATTGTATTATATTCCAGGACCTTATTAAGGTGGGGAAATGAATAATTCTTTAATTTCAATTTAATGGGCCCAAGACCCAACTCCACCAAAGATAAAGTCTTCGACAACAACCAGAACTACACAAGGAATTTAGGGAAGTTGTGAGTGCATTGACTAGAGATAACACAGAAGGATACAAAAAGTAAAAGTAATGGTAATCTGTAGTAGAAGCGTCAAGTTTACTTAGCTTAAGTCCACATTGGCATTTAAATTAAGATCCACTGACTATTAAGGTGGTCCTCAAATTTATCTTGGATTAAAATACATTTGTGCAAAATCATTTGAGATCTCGAAATAGAAGGAAAAGAAACAAAGAGGGTTGAAATTTGGTTATCCATTAGATCATGGTCCAAGGTTGTAGTGTGATCGCTACTCTTAAAAGGAGACCCATAGCATCCCTAGTTCCTCGAAGGTATATATAAGAGCTTGCAAACACCAACCCTTATGTTGGTTTCTTACATCGTTTCTTTGGTGTAAGGGTTAGGCGAGAAACAAAGCGTACATGCCCAAAATTTTCAAAACTGGAACCAAGAAGGTGTCCTGGATTTGATAGAAACTAGGTATGCAAGCACTGGCCAGTTGAGGAAGCCTTAAAACTATAGTATTGTTTCTTCAAAACATAGTCTCGTGTGGTGTGAAACTTCTCAATTATCCCTCTAAGTAGTTGATAGCAGATATTCCATTCATAAAAGATGAGAAAAAAAACCCAGCAAGGGTGCAAACTTGAGCAGAAAAGACCTATGTCTTAGATCGATAAAAAATAAGATAATTTGGATAAGTGCATCATATCCAAGAGACCAAAAATATCACTCACACTACTCTTCTTACAAGAGAATGGATATTCACATGAAAAACTCTTAATAAGGACCATCGGGACTTGTAAGGTATTTAGGCAAAGCGTGATTTGGATTTACGAGTGGAACAAAATGTATAAAAAAATGAATACAATAACACAAAGATACAAAGAACAACAACATATATCCAGTGAACAATAACTTCTCTTGAATAAATAAAATAGGTTGAAACTGTAAAACTACAGAACTGGAAACAACTTGCTCAAATGGTGGTAGCTCTCTCTGAGAAGAGATGTGGCTGCTACGCGTATCTGTCTGAGTAGAATGATTACAATGAGGCTCTAGAGTCCTTTTTAACATTACTCATGAATTCCAAAACCCTAGACATCCAAAAACCTAACCCTAGGAGGTGAAACACCAAAATTTATGTGGGCCTTGATGGATAAGTTGGTACCTCAACTTCCCAGGGTCGTAACTTTTGCATACGACCTCCGTTTTACGCGTGTGATAGCCCATTGGAAAGGTATTTTTGTGAACTACACATTATGTCACCAAAATCTGACTTTGTCTATAGTTTGACTATGGAAAGACAAAAAAACATTGTTTAGGGCCCCAAAATGGACTTGGAAGTACAAAAAGATGTACTGACATGAAAACTTCCAAAATAAGCCAGTTGGAATAGGTGGGCGGCCACCAGTATCCACCTAGATGTTGTGTAGAGATTTATGATAGCACATAAGTGTAGAACCCACAATTAAAAAAAAAATTCATCATTACAGAGAAACGTGATGAACTAAAAAATGTCAAGAGGAGCTAGTTGGAATAGGTGGGTGGCCACCAATATCCACCTGGATCAATCCTCCCCCCTTAGGAAGAAATGGTCTCCATTGCATTGAGTGCCCCCATCAGGTGAGGAAATTTCTGTTGAATTTGGCCCTGGGTGAGCCACTTTCCTTGGTGTAGGATCTTCCCTTACTTGACAACACGATAAAGTTGGATCCTCTGTTGGCGAGTGCCCTTGACCAGTGTGTCCACTATCTGATCAGTGTATGCTTGTTCCATGTAGTCAGGGTTGAGCTATGTTGGTGTCAATGGTTTTACGATCTTCGAGGTGTCCAATAGTGGTGGAAAATATGGTCGGAGGAGGTGCACATTGAACACTAGGTGCAATCCAAGGAAGGGGAGAGTGTTGAGCTCAAAAGCATTGGCACCCACAACCTTGGTGATAGTGTAAGGTCCATAGTGAAGTGGACAAAGCTTTCGATGGGGCCCTATAAGGCACTCTTTCTGCAAATTTAGCCATACCTTGTAAGCCTATAAGGCCTCTTTAACATTACTCATGAATTCCAAAACCCTAGACATCCAAAAACCTAACCCTAGGAGGTAAGATGCCAAACGTTATGTGGGCCCCGATGGGTAAGTTGGTACCTCAACTTCCCAGAGTTGTAACTTTTGCATATGACCTCCGTTTTAGGATTGTGATAGTCTATTGGAAAGGTCTTTTCTAGAAATACACATTATGCCATCAAACTTCGACTTCATCTACAGTTTGACTGTGGCAAGCCAAAAAAACATTGTTTAGGGCCCCAAAACGACCCTCGAAGTACAAAAAGATGTACTAACATGAAAAATTCCAAAATAAGTTAGCTGGAATAGGTGGGGGGCCACCAATATCCACCTAGATGTTGTGTAGAGATTCAAGATAGCCCCGAAAGTGCATAACCCACAATTACAAAAAAATGTCATCATTACAAAGAAATGTGTTGAATTAAAAACTATCAAGAGGAGCCAATTGGAATAGGTGGGTGGCCACCAATATCCACCTGGATCAAAGCGCCTTCTCATCAGCAGGACATTCGACTTGCATGTAAATTTTTCAGAACGACTCTTAATAATTGTGACCTTTAATAAAATCAATAGTGAAATAATATGGCCATTAATATATCATGTTAAATTTAAAACTTGGAGAGCATTTAAGTGCATTAATGTATAATGTGCAGTATTAATGTTATATCTCAAATATAAAATATCAAGTATGACACGATCTTCCATGCCATTCTGAGAGAACATGTGAGAGACATGTTTGCAAAAATAATAACCTCGTTCTCGTTGTTCGACTCTTTCCTATCCTCATCACATTCATTACCCCTTTAATTTTCCAATAATGAAAGGGATACGTGTTATGAAAACTCAATGGTGTAGGCTATTAATTTCCAAAGGTTCGATTTCAGTTTAGATTGGGATCAGGTTAAGCAAAAGATCACGTCTCAAGGGATAATCCGTCTAAAGGGAAATTGCTTTGGGAAAATATAACAACAATCCATCTTATATCCAATCACTACAACACTCAACAACCTTTCCATCAAGTAAAGGATAGACCCTTGGAAATATAACAAATATAGAAACGATTTGGTCCCACTAGGATTTGCCGACTAGAAATTTTTCAAAACCATACAAATTACCGCATGCTTCATATCAATTTAATAGGATAATAGATCGCACCTGCAGTTACCATAGGATACTCCTGGAATTCGGCAATGAAAGAAATGATCCAGAGAAAAATGAAAAAATAAATATGAACCCTTTTACATTCTAGTAGCCATATGGTTCACCATCACAAGATCAATTTGTTAAATTTCGAGATTCCTTTGACGTTAAGTTAAATGATTAAATGATAGATAATGCGCATGTAGAATCTAATCAGTCAAATTAGTATTTCTTTAACCAGATTTAGTCGACAATATATATATATATATATATATTGGGGTAAAAGGCCAAAATTTTCTGAGCGACACATAGCAACATACAAACTAATTATATCCCACAATGCAATGATGATTTAATTACATATATAATATGTCACCATGATTTAATTACATACAAACTAATTCTATGCCACGATGCAATGATAATTTAATTACATATTTAATTACCTAAGGTAGAGGACGTTGCCACACCTCTCCCTCATCCATATGATATCTTTGTATGACCCCTTTACTCCATATGTGATTCGGATTAGCAAGCGTTACCATGCCTGCATCCACTAACAAAGATAATATCAATAAATCATATATATGAAATACCTAACTGAAATCATCATATAAAACATATGTAATAAATCAAGTACTCATAACCAAGGTAAATAGTCCACTCCCTGACTCAATCCGGAGTCCAAGAAGGCATGTCGATTCCGTCCACATCATCATCATCATGTGACGTTTCCTGCACACTCAAGAAACCTCATCATATACCTGTCAATACTATACATCAATATAATAACATATCAATTTCTAAAACACAATCATAGCACAAGCACATAAACCAAAATGGATAATCATTAAGTAGCATGTCTGAATCTTGAACATTATAGCAAGGGATCTTGTACACCCACTAGTGCTTATCCACTAGGGGCACATCCATAGGGATGTCCATATCTCTAGCTCACTGCATTACATAGAAGAACCAGATCTTCAAACGTTCACCAGTGCTCGTCCACAACCACATCCACTCTACAGATCTTCTTTCCCACTGCCTCACACAGGAGAATCATCTGTTGTTTCTCGTCAACTCTGCTGCACAAAGAAGGCTAATACATCATCTTCATTTCTGTTCACATGATGATACACCCAACACTTTGGGATTTCACATGTTCACCTTGTGCTCAACCACACGCACCTCTAACTCAACAGATCACCGTTCCCAATGGATAATCATCTGGAGTTCTTCTCAACTCTCTGAATGGAGGAGGTCATCTCTACGTTCCAGCTCTGTCTAAGGTAGGAACCACATACCCTTCTTAGGGGATTTCTCTCAGGTTTGTAAGCTGGAGAAAGACTCACATAGCTGCAATGATCCACATCTCACAGGTTGTAAGATAACTAATGTCTCACATAGCTGAAATCATCAACACCCCCTCTCAGCTAGGGAGGCATTCTTCATCATGCCAAGTCTCACATGGATTTATTTGGAATTTTGTCTTTGTTGGAGTCATCAATACTCCCTCTGAATTAGGAAGGCATTCTTCACCAAATTTGTTTGGTGAAGATGTCTGCAATCTGCTCAAGTGTAGGAAGGTACTGTATGTGTACGATTTTTCCTCTGCATCATGTTTCGATCCATCAAGAAACATTGGGTTCTCAAGGAGATTTATACACAGCTCTTGGTTATCATCATAGGATCCATTTCATGGTCAAGTAAATCTATCAGAAGCTTGTGAAGACACATTGTTTCACACAATCACTGCTATATACTCTGTCTCTGGTGCAGTCAAGGATGCAAAGTTTTGTTTCCTGCTGCACTAGGAAATCATGGAAAATTTCATGGTAGAACATCAACTAGATGTGCTCTTCTAGTGCATTGTACTTCCTACTCAATCTGAATCGACATATCCTGCAAACTCAAGTTCACACTGGAGGCATATCTCAAGCCATATCCAACTGTGCCTCGTATATATCTCAATATATGTTTTTTTGTTGTCTAGTGAGTTTGTCTTGATTGACTCATGAAATGACCAAGCACATTCATTGCATGGCATGAATCAAGTTTGGTGTTAACCAGATACATCAGTGATCCAATCAGTTGTGGATCAGTATTGTCTGAATCATCATCAATCTTCTTCTTTAAATCCATCACGGTGGATTTTGCATTCTATCATATTGAACTTATTTAATATTTTCACTGTATATTTTCCTTGACTCAAGAAAATATCATCGGTCCTATGTCATACTTCTTGTCCCAGGAAGTAGTGCATCATACTCATATTCTTCATATCGAATTCAGAAGTCAAGGATTACTTGTATCCAACAACAAGACTTCCTGAATAAGTTACCAAAAAATTAGGCCTTTGCCATCAAAACTAAAATGATATAGGTTTGGATCAACAATACTCTAGTTGTACTCCAAACTCATCAATAATTTATTTGTTTGATATAGTTTCTAGCTCATGGATGGTAGTATGGATGGAAGTGTAACAGGTTTACTGGATCAAGTGTCTCATCATAGACAACTCCCTCTGTTTGTGAGAAACCTTTGGCTATATATCTTGTTTTGTATTTCTAAACTCTTCCATCAACTGCATGTTTGATCTTATAGATCAACTCAGAAGTTACTACAGACTTACCTTCTAGTTCCTGAATAATATCTTAAGCATCATTCTTTAAGATATACTAGTATTCTTCTTGTTATAGCATCTTTCCATACATGTTCTCTTATGGATTCTCTAGGACAAGGAGGCTCATCATCAATAAGGTGTCTCATAACCGAAGTATAACTTTGAAGATCTCTTTTACTTTCTCATGATGTGCCTTGAGAGGCTTGTATGTTTCTTTTCCTCTTGTAGAGTGAGTCTAGGTAGGCCTTTTATGTCCTACTGCAATATCCTTGAACATATTAACTGAAGAAACTGGATCAACTGGAATAATGTCTGTCTCCCTCTGAACTGCTGAAGGGGGAGAAGGTATTGTCTCACTGTTAGTCTCCATCTGAGTTCTCTGGGTTTTTTTTGAATGGGTATCTCTTCTTTAAGGACAACATCTATGATTGTTTTGAATAAAAAACAGTCAAATATGGTTTGGACTCCCGTACCAGGGATAATGGTCCAAGTCTTTGAGGTCTCCCATACTAGGGATTTATTAAAAATGCAATCAACTATAAAATTTGAAATCAATTTGTTTTACCTGGTTTGTAGTCATGCTTTAGTTTTATAGGAAGTACTTCTCCTCTCTCTTTTCTTCATTCTTTTGAGATGGGTTTGGATCAATGTCTGTGGTGGAAGCATATTGTCTTCCCTTCTTCCTGGTTGGACAATTTCTTGCATAGTGTCCATAACTGTCACATCTGAAGCACCGAATTTCTGAAACATCTATTCTTTGATAACCTGGATTTGATGAAGACTTTTCACATTTAAATGTTTTCCTGGAATTTCTTTTGAATTTTCCTCCCTTCTTTGTATGAAGTGCAAGAGCATGATTTTCTTCTAAGGAATATTCCACTCCTCTATTTCTAAGTCTAAGTTCTTCTTGAGTACAATCTGTCCATAGAAGATCAAAGGTTGGTAGATATTCTCTTCCACTGATACTCTGAAGGAAAGGCTCCCACAATTTTGGAAGATTCTGGAGAGTGGTTAAGACAAGTTCTCTATTAGACATGATTTCCCTGATGGTCTCTAGTTGTTCTTTAATCCCTGGTAGCTTCATAAAGAAGATGGGAACTGTGTCACCCTTCATCATCTTGGTACTTTGAATTTGGTGTTAAATTTGGCAGCATCGACAGTCATTCTCTAATGAGAGGCCATATGGGCCACCCCGAGGCTAGCCAGGGAGATTTGGAGAATCAACCAGTCTTGTGAGATATTGACAAAAGCCAGGGGGAACATACAACCTCTGTGAGTCAAACCAAAAGTCAGGATGAACGAGATGCTATGTGAGTCTAATGCAAAAGTCAAGGGGAACGTACAACCTCTGTGAGTATAGACAGTTTAGTGCAAAAGTCAGGGGGAACGTACAACCTCTGTGAGCATAGACAGACTAGTGAAAAAGCCAGGGGGAACATACAACCTCTGTGAGCCTAGTCAAACCTTTTGAGCCATGAGAAAAAGCCAAGGCATCTAGAAAAAGTTAGGTTGAATATAAAATTCCTATGATCTAGAAACAAACGATATTCCTAATATTGCAAATGATGTAATTGTATTGATCGAGTGCATTGGCACGTGTAAACATTATCACCATGAAGATAATTTTGAATTGCCTTGTCAAGGGTTGTAACTAAAGTCTCAAGTCTAGTTCTATTTTAGTAATGTTGAGTTGCAACTAAAGTCTTGAGTCTAGTTCTATTTTAGAACTAAAGTGTAATGTTGAGTTGCAACTAAAGTCTTGAGTCTAGTTCTATTTTAGAACTAAAGTGTAATGTTGAGTTGCAACTAAAGTCTTGAGTCTAGTTCTATTTTAGAACTAAAGTGTAATGTTGAGTTGCAACTAAAGTCTTGAGTCTAGTTCTATTTTAGAACTAAAGTGTAATGTTGAGTTGCAACTAATGTCTTAAGTCTAGTTCTAAGTTCGAACTAAAGAATGTCAGTCTCAAGTCTAGTTCTAAGTTCGAACTAAAGTGTAATGCTGAGTTGTAACCAATCTCAAGTCTAGTTCTAAGTTCGAACTAAAGTGTAAAGCTGAGTTGTAACCAATATCAAGTCTAGTTCTAAATTTGAACTAAAGCATGAAGTTGAGTCATGTTTAATGCATGCAATCAAGTTACTATTTCGAGCTTCCCCTCTTCCCCTCTTCAGCCTATATAAGAAGAGGTCGAACCCTCTCTTCAAGACAGTTCTGCAATACAGTTTTGAAACACAGTTTTCATATGCAGGTTGAGGGTGAAGTAATAGAGGAGCACATCAGTGATAAAGAGGCAACATATCAGAGGTTTATTTCAGCAAGGTCTTTTAAGTCTTTGTCAGGTCAAAGTCATCTTGGTAATCTCTTTGAGAGCAAAACATTCATGGTGGATATTTGTAAGAGATCTTACATTATTAATGCAATAAAGGAATATTGTTTGCTAGGGTTTTTCTCCATGTATAGGGTTTCCCCAGTGTATATGTGTTGTTGATATACATGTTTAATTATCTACATAATTATTGCTATTCTATTATGATTTGGAATTGTTGAAGTGCATTAAGCTGGAATCAAAGTATTGAAGAAAATAAAAGAATTAATCCACATAAGAAATCAAGCTCAAAATTTAACAGTTGACTCTTTAAGGTAAGAGCTCTGAGGGTGTTGTCACTTTCAAACATTCCTTTTAAATATTCATACATATCATAGGCTTCTTTAGGCTGGCAATTTGAGGTAAGAGGTGGTCTCTTACTGAGTAGATGATTAATTTTCTTGCTTTGACATCTTCTTCCTTTCTTATCTTCTTCTCCATATCTGTAGTTGTGGCTGGTAGGTTTTTAGTTACCACATCTAGAAGGTCATATTATTCAAGGGTGGATTGAAGCCTTGATTTCTAGGAGCTGAAGTTGCTTTCTCCATCAAACCTATCTTCTACTAATGCTTTGTTCTTCATTTGATTGGTTTCTTCAAATTCTTTCCAACTGGATTTTGAAAACCTAATGATTAGGTTGAATTAGAAACCTTGGATTATATTGGACTTATGAATGACAACAATCAATTTGATAGTGTCACAGAGATGCTTTCTATTCAGGAGAACATTTCTTTAGAAATCTAGAATTAATATTCTGTAGGAAATTTCGACACCCTAGAAACCCTAGGGACAAAAATCAAAATTTCTTGGAATTTCGTTTTGAGAGATTCTGGAGATGTGTTGGAAGAGGTCGTACTCTTCTATGCCAAAAGTATCCCCAATGTCTAAGTATTAAGGGCTGAATCACCCCTGAAAGGAAGGGCATACATAATTTTTTGGAAACCCTAGAAGGGTCGTATGGTTATGCAAAATGTGATCTGAGACTTGGTGGATGCTTGTGCAATGGATTCTTTCAAGAACTATGCTCTGATACCATGTTGATTTTTCAATAAGCTAGGTTAAGCATGAATTTCATTCCATTTTTATCATTTAACCATAATCATAAATGTTGCAGCAACCAAGATCACAAGAAGAAGCACCATGCACAAGAACAGAAGAAGTATCCTGGGAAACCCTTCTCAACAAGGGAAGAAAACCCAACCAAATCCTTTTATATATTCTTCAAGAGAAATACCTTCACCACCAATATAAGCCTTAGCACACAAGAGGGTGCTCAAACCCTATAACTCTAGCGCCCAAGAGAGGTGTGCACTTTTTCCAAAGAAGTGTACTTGCTGAAATTTCCAAACTCATATGAAAGATATATTTCCTCAATGGGGATTTTACCTTTACTTATATTAACCTAAAACTGTCAACATAAGTGTCTATTGGCACAACAGGGATGACCTCAATTAGCTTATAATATAATTAATATTAACCAAATTAATTATCTTTTACATTAATTACCAGTCACATTAAGGTAGGGTCGAACTATACCCTTTACATTATAATTAGGGTTACATGCAAGTCTGACTCTTGAAAAATATAGCAAGGGATCTTGTACACCCACTAGTTCTCATCCACTAGGGGCACATCCATAGGGATGTCCATATCTCTGGCTCACTGCATTACAAAGAAGAACCAGATCTTCACACGTTCACTCGTGGTCGTCCACATGAACGTCCACTTTACATATCTTCTTTCTCACTGCCTCACATAGGATAATCATCTGGAGTTTCTCGTCAACTCTACTGAACAAAGGAGGCTAATACATCATCTTCATTTCTATTCACATGACGATGCACCTGGCACTTTGAGATTTCACACATTCACCTTGTGCTTAGCCATATGCATGTCTAACTCAACATATCACCTTTCCCATTGGATAATCATCTGGAGTTCTTCTCAACTCTTTGAATGGAGGAGATCATCTCTACGTTCCAGCTCTTTCTCAGGTAGGAACCATGTACCCTTCTTAGGGGATTTATCTCAGGTTTGTAAGTTGGATAAAGACTCACATAGCTGCAATGATCCACATCTCACAGGTTTGTAAGCTGGAGAATGTCTCATATAGTTGCAATCATCAACAATAACTTCTCATTTCATTTCCGGAATCACATGTGGCTATAATAATCTCACTCGATTCCTATGTTCAACCTTCACCTGCTGACATTCTAAACATCTTGCCACATAGTTAACTATATAAGTTTTCATTCCCTTCCAAAAGAATAAAGGTTTAAGGTATTCCTTCATCTTCGTGACTCTGGGATGAGTCATATACAACACTCGATGAACTTCATTCAAAATTAAATTTCTCAATTCGTCATTTGGTGGCACATAAATTCTGCCATTATACCTTACTATTTTGTCATTGTCCAAAGAATATCCCTCATATCTAGGTATCATCATGGTATCTTGTATGATATTATATTTTACTTCCTTGTACCATGTGTCATCAATCTGTAACACTAAAATATTTTCTCGAATATTCCTCTTTAGTGGTATTAATGAGAAAATGTGAGGTCTCTGACTCAACACATTTGCTACTCTGTTAACTATTCCTTTAATATACGTGATCTCAAAATTGTATTCACTTAAAAGTTTCGACCAACCTCTTTATCACGCGTTCAAGTCGCTCTGAGTAAAAATGTATTGTAATCCACTGTGATAATTTTTCAGTTCGAATTTTCGTCTGATAAGGTAGTGTCTCCAAACTCGTAAGGCATAAATAATCGCTAACAATTCCAAATTGTATGTTGTGTAATTCTCCTCATGCCTTCTTAGTTTCCTTGAAATATATGCAATAATTCAACCATATTGCATTAATACTCCACCCAATCCTTCCTTAGATGCGTCAGTGCATACCAATACTTCCTTTTCCATATCCGTAACTTTCAGTTTTGGTGTCATTGTTAATAGTTCTTTAAGCTTCATAAATGCTTCCGCGTACTTCTTTGACCATACAAATTTCTTGTTCTTCTTTTGCAGTTCCATAATTGGATTTGCTATCTTGAAAAATCCTTCGAAAAAACGTCAATAGTAACCTGCTAATCCCATAAAACTACGTACCTCTTGCATGTTCATCAGTGCTAGCCATTCCATAATAGCCTCTACCTTCGTTGGATCTACAACGATACATTCTCTAGAAATAATGTGTCCCAAATAGTGAATCTTCGTCTGGTAAAAAGAACACTTCGACAACTTTCCGTACAACTTGTTTACTCTTAAACACTGCAAAACTAATCTCAAGTGTTCGTTGTGCTCCTCTTTTGTCCAAGAGTAAATCAATATATTGTCAATAAATACATGTACAAACTTGTCCAAGTATTCACAGAATACCCCATTCATTAAACTCATAAATACACCAGGGGCATTCGTCAATCCAAAAGGTAATACTGTAAATTCATAATGTCTGAATCTTGTCTTAAACATTTTTTTAGGAATTTCTTCCTCTTTGATTCGTAACTGGTGATACCCTCATCTCAAATCAATATTTGAAAACATTGTCGCTCCCTTCATTTGATCAAATAAATCATCAATTCTCGGTAACATGTATTAGTTCTTGATCGTGGCTTTGTTTAATTGACGATAGTCAATGCAAAGCCTCCACGATTCATCTTTATTTCTTACAAAAATTAATAGCGCACCCCATGGTGATACACTTGGAAGTATAAGTCCCAAATCCAACAAATCCTTCAATTGCATCTTTAACTCTTACAATTTAGGTGTTGACATCCGATATGGCATTCTAGAAATTGGTCCTATAACAGGTTTTATATCTATAGTAAATGGAAATTCTCTATTTGGAGGTAAATCGAGTAGTTCTTCAGGAAAAAAATCGGCAAATTTCGATACTACTGGAAAGTCTTCCAATCTTTCTGCGTCATATTTTTCATTAAGCACTAATATGGTGTACAACTTACATCCCTTGCACATACTTTTCTGTAATTGTAGGGAAGAAATACATCTTAGCGATACTCCTTGGTTGCTTCCTACAATTACTCAACTTTGTCCCAAATCATCAATTAAGCTTAATCTCTTCATCTTGCAGTTAAGTATCACGTCGTGCGTTTCTAACCAATCCATCCCAATCACAATGTCATAAGATCCCAAGATTGTAACATAAAGGGTTAAATTTGCGACAAAATCACCCAAGTTAATGTGACAATCCTTAACCTTTCCTCCAAATTTTTTCTTGGCAGTAGATGTCATTTCTACATATCTAAACTCATCTTGTTCCATTGCCTTCACCTTAATTCTTTTAAGCGCATCACTAGATATAAATCTCTCAGTAGCTCTTCGATCTATCCAAACACTAAACTATTGATCTGCTATCATACTTGAAGTCTCGAGAACTGTGGACTGATGCTCGGCCTAGCGGTTATTCACCATTGCATGAATCCTATGGGCCTTGCCAAAATCTCCCACTATCATTTGTCCTGCTGATTCGACAACTCTTGACTTATCAATACGACAATCTATCTGATAGTATGGTTCTCCACAAGTCCAACATCCATTCTTAGGGCTGGTGCTCCTAGTTCCAAAGGAAGAATCTATTGGTCTAGTGTTCTGAGACCCTGATCTGTTATGCAGAACATATCTATGTTTTTTCTACTTCTACTAAGGACGACGTTGTTGTTGCTATGGTGGTTCTCTATACAGAGTCCTATGACTAGTAGTCGGTCTACGTGATGTAGAAAATATAGGTCCTCTAGGTGTATCACGGTGCCCAGAAGTCTGTCTGACGAGTGTCTATTGCTGCGGCGCTCTATGTGATGTCTATCATGTCTTCCTGTAAGGATTCCTACCCTGACCTCCACTGTTCAATTCCTCCTCAGTGATAAAAATTTTCTGTACTGCATCATGCAAATTCTGAGGCATCAAGATCCTCACCTTAGCACAAATGTTTTAGTTGAGACCAAAAACAAACGTATTCACCTTTAAATTTTTAGTGTTCAGATGCAGAGCATATCTGAGCAACTCCATAAACCTAGCCTCATACTCGAGTATTGTACGACTACCATGTCGTAAAGCATTGTATTCATTAAGTTGGCGCTCAATGAACTCCTTAGATAGGTATCTCTCTCGAAATCATTCCTCGAACAATTCCCAAAACACGTCTTCTACGACCATATTCAACTGTGGCAAGAGTGTCTTCCACCAAATAAGCACACTCCCTTTCAGTTGGAAGACCGCCATGCAAACCTTCATGTTGGAGGTATAATAACGCAATATGAAACACATTGCCATATTTTCCAACCAAGCTTTGGTGGTTGAACCATCTGTGGAACGCATGAACTCAGGAAATTTTACTTTCTAGAGTTCTCTATGAACACTACCACTCATTATAGGAGGGCACTGCAAACCCTCATTGGGCACAAACTCCATGCCCTCATCGCGATCAAGGCGATTTATCAACGCCTCAGACATCCTCTGAAAATATCTCATCATTCCCATGACATCTCCTAATACAACTTGTTCCTGCTCAGTAGTTTGTTCTTCTTCCTGTGGATCATATCCCTCAGGTGTGGATGTACTGAGAGGAGGAATACCTCTTCCTCCCGCACCTCGACGTCTACTCATTCTTTGTCCTCTAACCATGATACATGCATAAAATAATTTCAATTGATATTAGAGATATATCATAATTTAAACAAAATTGCATTGGAAGTCATAACGAGTCTTGTCTCGTAGAGTAGAACCCTACTATGATACCATATGAAACGACCCTCCGGTTTGTTGAACATCACTGGTAAGCTAAAACAACAAAAATAGCAATTTGTTTTTGAATAATTTCTAAGAATTCTATCTAACATAGCAAATACTGTACACAAAGAAAATCATCTTATTTACATTAATTTGAGGGTGCACAACTCACACAACCTTGATATATATTAAATGTGCAAGTCATAATTAGACTCCAATAATTGATTAATATAAATCAACCTTAAATCATCAAATAAACATTCATATACAATTAATAGAATGATATAACTATTCAACTAAAAGATTTATTACAAAAAAGACCTGATAGTTCAATCGTTAAGAGAATGCCATACTAATGGTTTGACACAATCCCATCTAGCTCGATAAGCAAAAGTGTAAAAATAAACGATTATCACTTTACAAGATTACACAAATAGGCGCTCTAAACTTAATTTATCAAAAATTTCGATTGTGATTATGTTCCCATTAATTTCCAAGTCGATTAGGTAATTGCGTGGGTGAAGAGCTCAATCAAACTAAAGTCAAATTATTCTTGCTTAAAAACATTAATTCACATAACACATATTTTATAACTATTAAGTACATATATATAAAGACTTATCTAACGACCCCACATGGAATAAAAGTGAAGACAATTTTTGACCTTGTTTAAGTTTGTACCACTTGCGCACTGGATTAAGCTGAATGTTAATTAAGATGCGCATAAGTAATATTATATTCCAATTTTAACAAATAACCCAAATTCACTTCATAGACGTAAATCTTAATTGATTATGTTTGAAGTGATTAATGCTTCCTTATTTTACTACACAATTCTCGTATATATGGTAATCATAAAATATGTACATACCTAGGATCGAGTAAAACTGATTTTATTTTTTTGTTCTATTTGTCTACATATTCTTGTCAACAGCGTCCAATGTTGTGGAATGTTATCAATAAACAAATAGTGCATTTTTTCTCTTTGAATGAGGCCAATTTTAGGATCTGAGAATTCGATCCACACAACATCAATTTGTCGTTTTGTGTAAGACTAAACGATCGTCAATGGCATAATTTCCTTCAATTAATTCAACAAGCATATTTTGTTTAAGAACAATCGTAGAAGGCAATTGCAATTTCTTGTTTACAAACGTAAATGGTTTTATTGAATCTATTTTCTTGTCATGTGCGACTAATGTCAATGCTTTTGATTTGACAAGAGACAACATTTGATCATTGTGTTTTTGGACATCTTTGTTTCTAAAAAAGAGATATGGGAATGTTGGATCCCTTGGTGCAAGTTTGTAACAATGCTTGTTGAGATAGTCAATATCATTGTTTGTATGGGAGCAGGTTCTAATTCTATTCAAAACTGATACAAAATCTTTGTTATTTTGTCTCATTACTTTTGTTAACTCAAAACATTTGACATTTTCTCTCCAAAATCTATATGGGATTACGTCAGAGTGGAATATAGGTTGTTCAAAAATCTAAGAATCATGTACAGGTTGTATTTGACAAAGGTCACCACAGAATATGATATCAAGGTTTCCAAATAGTGTAGTGGGTGTGTGCAAAATTTCACGAAGCCTTTTGTCAATGTTATATAGCATTCGAGAGCCAATCAATGATGCTTCATCTATGAGTAACAATCGAAGTTGTTCATATTCTTTAGTCAACATATCCAATGTACTTGAGCCTAGTGGAGCCATTTTTGATGCAGTTAATGGTAGACGTAAAGCAGAGTGCACTGTAGTACCTCCTGCATTGTATGCAAATTTTCCAGTAAATGCCAATATGAGACCTTTTTTTTTTCATAAAATCACTGTGAAGGTCTTTGTTGTAAAGGCATAACAATCCTTGGTAGAGTGCTTTTGCTGTAAATGTTTTTCCTGTTCCTGCTCCTCCAGTTAAAAACAAGTGGAATGGGGTTTGTGGATTATTTTTTTTTCACATTATGATATCTTTTGTTATTGATTGTTGTTCTTTGTTGAGTTTTTTCCTTATTTCATAGTAATCACGTGTACTTAGAACAAAGGGCGGTTTAACTAAGTGCATGGTATCTGTGCACCTATTTTCATTTTTGTTGGGCATAATTTTTCGAGGTAGGTCATGTTCTATGTCATATTTTCCAAATGCAACATTGTGGCATTGTTCTTATGGTAAATCTTCAGATGAAAATATCTGATAATTCCTAGATGTAATGGTTTCAGAAGCTATGTCAATATTACCCCATGTGGTTGTTGCAATGGAGGAGAACTTGTGTTCAATGGTATCTAAGAGCACTTTGCGAGACAAATAAGCTTCATACCATGTTTCAAAGTTTCCTTGTAACACTTTTTCAGTTTCTCTATATGGAAGTTATAACATCATTTTTTCTTTGGAAAAGTTCTCTGGGTCTTTTTGTTCATTGTAACGAATATAATGTATGATACATGGATGTTTTCTTCTTATAGGTATTTGCTTTGAACATGAGTAAGAAGATGCAAATTTAGCTAGACAGATATGTTCAAGTTCCATGGGTCATCTTACATATTTGTCAACAATTGAAAGACACATAATGTCTTCTGAGTCATCTGGTTCTTTTTGCAGTAATATAGGCTTCTTTAGAACGTATGCTCGTTTTTCAAATGGGGCAGTGTTAATGAAAGTTGTTGTCCTAGAAGCAGAATATAATGGCAATGACAGGACAATATGGACAACTTGGTGGCTTGAAACTTGTTTCATATTCAAAAGTGTATTTCCAAGTTTCTGTATAGTTTCAATTTTTCTATCATTTTTACATAGACATTCTTCTCTAATTTTTTTGAAAGCAGATGTCATGGTATGGTCCATTTTTGTAATGTAAGAACTACAATATGTTGTTGCTACATAGGCATCTAAAATGAATTGTGCATCTGTATATGCATGCCATAACGTTGGTACCTTTTTAGCGAATCCATTTATCCAAATGTCACATGGGTTTCTCTTTAGCAATAAAATAGGTCACAAAAGACAAGAACGTAGTAGAAAAATGTATTCATCTCTTGTCATTTTGAGGTCAACCAAGAATGTGTTGAAGGAAGCGTCCTTAGAATAAGTTGTGTGGTGCAAAAGGCATGTCAGTTCTTTCGCCTTTTCATTCTTGTTACTAACATCATGCTCTAATGGATACAATATAGTAGTTTTATCCATAGGAGGAAATGGGAAATTGAATATACATCCGGAGTGATGATTCTTTTTACAAGTCTTAGTATGGTGATGTGTTTGAATCTTTACCAAGTCTTCAGTTAGCAATGTAGAGTTAGAATATATGTATTTGTCGACAAATTCGACGATCTTGGAATCAAGAGATTGTCCATAAATAGGCGCATTTTGAATCCAAAGCAATCCATGTTCATGTTCATTTCCCCTATTATGGAATTCAGTAATGAAAAAATGATCTTGTACTTTTCCAAATATTGAATTATTTTTTGTAATCAAACGTCGAAATGCTTGTATTCTATGTTTATAGTAACGACTGCAAATGACAGGGTTATTTATAATCAATGAGTCAATGTCTTCCTGGTGTTTGTTGTTTTGAGTTTCACATGAACAATTGTCTTCATGTTTTTGAAATGCATCAGTCAATGGAGACCATAGATGTTCAACACTAGTGAAAGTGACAAAGAATGTAGGAGGTCCAATTTGACGTATCATTGCAAGGACATTCTTTCTAAATTGTTCAAAATAATCAGGTGATGTGCGTATGCTTTTCAGAGATCGATATGCAATTGGTGATTTCAATACTTTTTCAAGGTTTGCAGGATTCTTTACATATTTGGAAAGTAGGATTTTTCCTTTTAGCTCTTCTTTGCGAATAGAGATCCAAGTAGAATTTGAAACTTGTTTTATTAGGATCCGAATCGATTTGAAAAAAATATTTGTAATATGTTTTGAGAAGTTTTTAAAAGAATGCAAAAGTTCCCATTGCGCAATTTGTAGGTAAAAAAAATTCCTTGTTATATCATCTGGTCGACTTGATCCATAAAATAATGTTGGGAAATTTACCTCTTCGGAAAATTTGTCTTGGAAAAATCCCAAAGGTTGCAAACCTTCAGATGGTGTAATTTGTATGATTCTATTTTCTAAGTCATCTATTACATGTGTTGGTCCATATCCATGTACCATTGTTTGAGAGACTGGGTCTGCATTGTTATATTTATCAATAGAATCAATATGGGATACTTCTAGATCCACATCCTTATCAATGGAATCATGGTAGTCCATCTTGCATAGACCAACAACATGTTCATCAATGCTTTTATTGAAAACATCTTCCCATTGTTTGTTGACGATAATGCCTTCATTTATGTACAATGATGTATTGCACAAGTCTTTTAGGTAAATCATTACATTTTTTGGATGAACATTACCAGACAAATAAGCATTTGTGTATTCCATTTTTCTTTTTAGCATTATTGCAACTGTCATAGAATCAGATAGATTTTTGGGCAATGATAATTAGATTTTATCCAAGTTAGTAGGAACATTTATGATTGTTCCAGTGAGCCCAATTTGAGCTTTCTTGTAACCGAGTTCTCGTATTTGTGCAAAAGCCACTAACCTCTCTTCCAAAGATGTCAATTTTGCAATAGATGCTAATTTCTTGTTTCTGCGAATTCGACAAGGTGTTGCAAAGGGAGGTAAGTTTCCATTACAAATGGCATTTTTGCATTGCTTGCAAATTTCACCATTGATTCCTATGTCCTTAGTTTCATTACCAAATGTCAATATTGAAAAATATGATAATATGATATTGTCCATAACATACATATCTTTTGCAAATTGCATACGTTCACATATAGCACATGCATGAGTTGGTGTGTCCTGATCAATTGATTCCAAGTATTCTTTAACCGACTTCATTGTTTTTGCATAGTTCTTTTTGCTTTGGGTTACAAAGATTCCATGTTTTCGTATCTCTTGTTTAACATGCCTCACTGCTTTAAATCCCTTTGCAGGAATTTGTAATGGCCTAACCTGCATTGTTGCATTGGTGAGTTGGTCAACATGTTCCAAATGCATGTGTTCTTTTATCAATATTTGTTCCTTATTGCGCTAAATTGCTTGTGTTCTCCTTAGGCGTCTTTTTCCAAAGCACTCTTTGTGGAAATCACTGTGATTCTTATTAGATGTATGTTTGTCAAGATTCTCAAGATTCATTTGTATACTATGGATGGGAATAAGGCCATGTTCAGGATGCAATTGAGTCAATGGGTGGAAATGTGCATGCAATGAGCCAAAAGAACAACGCATTAAATACAACACTTTTGAATAAGCATTGGTTGCATGGAATTCGATATCAATTGTTTGTGATTCAATGCTCCAAAGATATATGTTAAGATCAAGCATCTCACATATTCATTGGATTGCGAAATAACTTCCTTCTATATGACCATGTTCATATGGAATTGACAAATTAACAATATAACCTTGCCAATTAGCGATCAAGGGCACTTGTCGAATCATTGGTGTTGAAAGATATCTATTGAAGCAATTAATTTCCGTAGTGTCATTAGCAACATAAGAATTGTAGAAAGTATGTGCAATTGATTTCCTCAAAGAAGGGCCATCAAAGCATGTTGTCAATTCAGAAATAGATTCAAATAGTGAATCATGGCTGTCTGCAATAGTTAAAGAACGCATTAAGAATCGTTGTTCTAAAAGTGATTGTTCTATGGAATATATGTCCATTCCAAAAACGAAGATATTTGAAGACAAAAAAAGGGAACTAGTGGCTCTAAAGAAGATGTAAGAATGACTTCTGATTTGTATGACAACAATGGCTCAAAATGACCGCATGAGGAGCTTTGATTGTGGAACAAGATATTGTATACATGTGTAGGTTTCTTAACACAAAATCAAAGGTATGGTTTTCCTGTCTCAAATAACCAAACAAAAACCGAAATGAAAAACCACTTGTGAAACCATTTAATACAAAAATAATGACCCCATAAGCCAACAATAGAAGACCCATCTACACTAAAAGCAGAAATAGACATTCTCTGCAAATATGTATGAACATTATCCACATGATGCAAACTAACTAAATAATCACTACTCAATTATGTTCTAAGTGAATATAAAGCATCATTCAAAACATTAGGATCCCGTGAATCTAAGCTAGTTTGAAAGTGGTTGACAATGCCTTCTCTTATTTCAATGGGCGTATAGCGAAAATGTGTCAAAACTGCTAATGCATTAACCAAACAATCTCTTGGTTCATAATGGAAGTTATGCAATCTAAACAAATGAAACCTTGCTAACGTGTGATCAATTTCTTGTAACTGTGGTTCATTTGGAAAAATAGGTTTGTTTCCAAATGGATAGATTGCTTTGTTGGAGTATTGTTTGTCTCAACTAGATGAAATCATTTTGAATGGAAGCAAGTCCCCAAAACAAACAATCTAAGCAATAAAACAAAGTAATCACAAGAAATTTCCATAAGCATTTTCAAGTATAAAGTAAATGTCCATATTGGGGGAAAACATATAGTCCACAATGTTAACCTGTAATAGCAACGAATAGAATGAAGATCAATGGACAATGTAAAAGATAATAACACAAGAAAAAAACAAAACAAATATATCAAATTCAAAATAGTGTAAATGTCCATATTATTTCAATGGGCATATAGCGAAAATGTGTCAAAAATTCTAATGCAAACTAGGAAGATAGGAATTGATCCCTAGTCCAATAAAAAAACTTTGATGGTAATGAGAAATATCGATTGGTCCTCTTATCACTGGTTGTTAATAATGGTAATCCCCTTCCCTCTCTTTCCCCATGAGTTGTAAAGACAAATGACCCAAAAAAAGACCTAAAATTGCTTTTAAGAAACCAAATATTAACCACTTGTACTTATATTCCCTTTGCAATGCCCCTTTATCATAATAGTTGATCATGAAAAGTTTAAATGAACCAATGTATCCTCTTTCACAATTAACTTAACTTGTCTAGTGATAGGTTTCCATCACAGGTCAATAGTTTATGCTTCTAATTAACTTAACATGTCTAGTGATAGGTTCCCATCATAGGTCAATACTTCATGCTTCTCATTGGCACAAATCAAACTTGTTTTATGACTTCTTTAGGCTCAAAAGAAAACCCCACAGAATCTTACTTTTGCAAGGTCCATAGCATATCTTTCAAGGTCTATCTCCATTTTGATCTGATCACTACGATATGTATATGGCCAGATAATTGAAGAGGAGAATCGTTAGTTATGACTTTCTGCGACTCAAATTCAAAGATGTAGCAGATTCATAACTATATCATACACTGTTCATATGAATTTTATGCTCCCCATATTTGTATATTTATAATTAGCCGCTGGCCAAGCGACCCTCTTTGCCCCTTTTACGTCCACTTCTTAAAGGAAAGGTCCCGGTTTTACTCCTATGTGAGCGAGGTGGTGATTTAGACCCCATCCAAGGCAAGTTGATATTGACTATAAGTGGATGGCAAGTCGATTTTGACTATAAGGGCAACTATGAACGAACCATTGGGGAGAAAACAACCATTCCTCACCTCTATTAAGTGTCATAGTCAATTTCGATCTTGGGAAAGCGAGAAATCCTTTGTATCAAAAAGTGGTAAATTTATGAGTGAAAAGGTATCTTTAAATACGTTACACCTTACCTTACCCGAACAAGGTTAGACCTTTCCTTCCCCTCATTGTTCGGGAAAGAACCTAAACCCATGAAAGAAGATCAACAACCAATATTCATCTGTGGGGTCGGGGGTGAGGGGGTGAGCGAGGTCACTTTTTCTTAAAAATAGCAATCAACGCTTGCCAGGGGCGAAAAGCGAGAAAAGTGGGTATAGTAAAGCAATAATTACAAAGAAGATTTGTTGTGCATATAATTCTTTTTAAGAATTATGTTTCTGTCTCTATTCAATATTGAACTTTGCGGTTAATGGGTCAATAAGAAGATTATTTAGTATTGAACTTTGCAGTTATTGAGGTTAATGGGTCAATAAGAAGATTATTCAGTATTGAAATTTTCGGTTAGTGAGGTTAATGGGTCAATAAGAAGATTATTCAGTATTGAAATTTTCGGTTAGTGAGGTTAATGGGTCAATAAGAAGATTATTCAGTATTGAACTTTGCGGTTAATGGGTCAATAAGAACATTAGTTGTGTATAAAATTCTTTTTAAGAAATATATAAAAATATGTTTATATTTCTATCCAGTATTGAAGTTGTGACTTTGAAAATTAAATCAAAACCAAAGCCAATTTCTAATATAATTTTAACTGCCCTAAATTACATAAATTGCATACAGTATGCAATTAAATCAAAACCAATTTCAAATGTAATTTTAACTTCCCTAAATTGCATACAATATGCAATTAAATCAAAATCAATTTCTAGTAAAATGTGAATGTTTTTATGGGATAAATCTTTCTGATTACATGATTCGGGAAATTGACCATCATTACGCAAAAAGGTGTACACCTATTGATAGTGGGAGTTATTATCTCATACAACATACAACATGCTTGTAAAGAGAAAAAATCATTGAGAGGAGCGCAGATATGGAAAAATAAGTATAGTTACAATGCAAGTTGTAGCAAATCGATGTGTTTTATGATATTTGTATTTGTATTCATGGTAGTCTATAAGCGACATGAGGTAGCAGTAGGGCGTACCCAAAGAACACTGCTATAGCAGCATATGAAACACCACTTGTTGGTAGGGAAGGATTCTTCTTGGTGGGGTGGTGGAAAGACAGAGAGGTCATTGGTCAAACTCTCACAACGCATAAGGAATTATAAAGGAACTATTTCACAAGTCTTTGGTGATCACCAATAAATCTTTACAAGAGTGGTCATTCATTTAAAAACACAACATTCATCTATTAATCAAGGAACATAGTATGCGATTAAAAAAAATACACATTGATTCAAACCACACAATTACTAATCCTGGTGGAGGTGTGTCGAGTTGGGTTTCGTTGGACCCTAACCAACCAGCTCGAACCCTCCCTGAAGATCTACTGACTATTACGACGATCCTCAAATTTATCCTGGATTAAAATGCCTTTGTCCAAAATCATTGGAGATCTCGAAAAAGAAGGAAAAGACCTGATAGCTGATAGAAGCTTTTCCGTTCATAAAAGACGAGAAAAATAAGAAAGAAAGAAAGAATTTTTAATGTCCACGAGGCTAAAAATAGCCTAACATTCATAACCTAGCAAGGGTGCAAAATTGAGTAGAAAAGACCTCTGTCTCAGATCGGTTAGATATAACTTTTTAGATATATCCTCCACATGTCATATATAACTTTTTCATTGCGTGGCTTGTGGTTCTGCTATAGGTTCTTAAACATTTTGTAGCTTATAGCATTCAATGGTTTATAAATAAACTTTTAATGTTACTTAATTATCAATTATTAAGAAAATATTATCAAAAACAATTATTTTACCTTAATTCCTCCTAATTGTATATACCCTTCATAAGATATGGAAAGTGGTAGAAGAATTGTATCTTGGTCAAAAAGGTGAAGAAAATATAGGTAAAAGGAGTAGTTAGCCTTCAAAAATGATGTCAAAATGGTGAACCAACAATTATCTATGGCAAAAAGCCCCCATTAGTACTATCTTACTTACCAAGAGTCTCTAAGGTGTAAGAGGTAGAAAAAACCCTTATAGCTTGGGCCGACATTCTCCACACTCTCAAGGATAAACATGTAATGGTTTAGAATAGGATGAAGCATGAGGATGATCAAAATCATTCTGAAGACCATTTTGAAGAAGGGGATAAGGTGTTCCTCCATATACAACCTTAAAAGAAATCCTCTATAAAAAAAAAGCCACCACTAGAAGCTTGATCCCAAGTTTTATGGCCCTTATAAGTTCCTCAAATGTATTAGGGTAGTGGCTTACAAATTGGAGCTTCCAAGCCACTCTAAAATTCATCCAATCTTTCATTTCTCTTAGTTAAATATAGTAGTCAGATATAAAGGTAGTGTAGAGCTTCAAGATAGCCCTAAAAGTCCTGGATGTTCTGTAGAGCTTTATGATAGCCACTTGGATGTTGTGTAGAGCTTCAGGATAGCCCCAAAAGTGCATAACCCACAATTACAAAGAAATGTCATCATTACAGAGAAATGTGTTGAACTAAAAACTGTCAAGAGGAGCCAGTTGGAATAGGGGTCCTCTTGCCTTCTCTATGGGGGTAGAGGGAAAACCACCCCTTGTTCGGTCCAATCAAGTGCTGGAACTACGAAATGAAATTTCCTTCCCCTCACGTTCAACATCTTACTCCGCATCAATATTTGGCTAAGTCAAATCCATCTTCAATTTAGGTCGTAAATCAACAGCCTTATATAGAAGATCTGGTGCTTACTCAGAAAAATCATTGAGATCTAGGGAGAAATCTTCCGGATATGGAAAATCTGGAGGCTCCTAGGCTAGTGCTCAATTATAAGATTAACTATACGCAATGAAATATAATACTTTTCGCCTTCTGAAGATAAATAAATGGTTTGACGTATCTCCATTGCTTGGCGTCATCTATAGTGAATGGTCTATAGTATAGTGACTGATCTTTCTCATTCCTACGCGAGTGCCTGAACTACACTCATGCATAGAAATAAGAGTATAATGGGGCAGGTGATGAATGTTGTCCATAGATAGGCAGATCCTTTACTCACACCTTCCCTACTCCTTCCATATAGGTAGCTTTACTTAATTATATCGACCACCTATAATAATAATGAGTAGTGGTAGGAAGTTGCTCCTCCCTCTATGGATATATTCCTACTACTATGAATACCTGCTCCTATCCCCGGGGGGTGGGGATGCATTATTATATAGGTCCTTCCGGTGGAGCTAAACCAAAACTTTTTCCGCAAATACAAGCCCGTAATATGAGAATTCTCCTGCTACCGATAGAAAAGGAGTGGTGAGGTTCAGCCGTGGCCAACCAAGATTAGCAGGTTCCCGCTATTGATGTCTGCACCAACCCTTCCTCTAAAGAACTAGATAGGTAAAATCAACTTGTTTATTTTCCCGCTTTCTCGCTTAGTTTCTTCTCGCCTACCTTCTTCCTTAATCATCTAACCCACCGTTATAAATAATCCACTTGTGCTTCAGAATTTCCAATCCGATGTTCATCCAACCCCACCTTCCAATAGTACCTATTTAACCTCTACTCACCCATCTGTTCTAATCTATCTCTACTCTACCCACTTCCTAAAATGCAATGGCCGATGGGTTCCTAGCAAATAATATGCTCTTACAGATGAATGCTCTGACCCACCTTTACTCTCCCTGAATATTCTGAAAGGCCAGCTTCTTAATCCTTCCATATCCCACTTGACCGGCTCTCATTCATTGTGGTTCAAAAATAGTGGCAAGGAGTGCGGCATATTATTATTCTTGCCCACCTGACGATTAGTCCTAGCGAGGAGTAAAGGTTCCTCCAGCCGAACGAGAATCTTCCTCTAATTCCTCCATTCACGGAGTTTTCTCTCCCCCTCCTTAGTTTTGGAGTTTTGGGCAATTTTGAAAAGCTCCTTCTTAAAGCGGAGTAAAGAATGCTTTTTGCGAGGCACATGTATGGATGGAGACGGACGACTACTCGCCCAATTCTCCTTTAAAGGTTAGCATTGGCCTTTTGGTGCTTCAGTATGGAGACAGCCTTTGGCCTTCTAATCCCAAGGGCCGAGCTTCTTTTCTTGCAGCGTGATTCTGGTCTAAAGATCAATGTCAAGTGGGTAAATCTTGTATTCTCGGAGCTTCCCGGGGTTCTTGGCCGCTCCCTGCTGGTGCTGGCAGTAGTCAATTCCTTCTGGTTGTGTTGAAGAATTTGATTTCTCTATCTATCTACCTACCATGACGCTTCCACTGTCTTCCAGAAAACTCCATCCACTGCCTTTCGTGAATGCTTCCACCGACACTCCAAGTTGTTTCAGGAAATCTTTGATCTTCCAGATGCATCCATACTCTCTATAAAAACACGGCTATGTAAACATTTCATTCATTGAGCAATTCAATCATTTTTTATGTACATTATCTTGTGTTCCTTTCCTTTTTGCCCACACATCATGGTATCAGAGTGAGGTGAGCTAGTTGATGTGAGAGTTGGAGAGGAACACAAGATAATCTTCTCGCCTACCTTCTTCCTTAATCATCTAACCCGTCGTTATAACTAATCCACTTGTGCTTCAGAATTTCCAATCCATTGTTCATCTAACCCCACCTTCCAATAGTACCTATTTAACCTCTGCTCACTCATCTGTTCTAATCTATCTCTACTCTACCCACTTCCTAAAATGCAATGGCCGATGGGTTCCTAGCAAATAATATGGTCTTACAGATGAATGCTCTGACCCACCTTTATTCTCTTTGAATATTCTAAAAGGCCCGCTTCTTAATCCTTCCATATCCCACTTGACCGACTCTCATTCATTGCAGATAAAAAATAGTGGCAAGGAGTGCGACATATTATTATTCTTGCCCACCCGACGATCAGTCCTAGCAAGGAGTAAAGGTTGCTCCGACCGAACAAGAATCTTCCTCTAATTCCTCCATTAACGGAGTTTTCTCTCCCCCTCCTTAGTTTTGGAGTTTTGGGCGATTTTGAAAAGCTCCTTCTTAAAGCGGAGTAAAGAATGCCTTTTGCGAGGCACATGTATGGATGGAGACGGATGACTACTTGCCCAATTCTCATTTAAAGGTTAGCATTGGCCTTTTGGTGCTTCAGTATGGAGACTTGTTTTTGTGAACCATCTGTTGGCCTTTTAATCCCAAGGCCCGAGCTTCTTTTCTTGCAACATGATTCTGTCTAAAGATCCATGTCAAGTGGGTAAAGCTTGTATTCTCGGAGCTTCCCCGAGATTCTTGGCCACTCCCTGCTGGTGCTGGAAGCAGTCAATTCCTTCTGGCTGTGTTGAAGAATTTAATTTCTCTACCTACCTACCTACCACAACGCCTTTCGTGAATTCTTCCACCGACACTCCAGGTTTTTTCGAGAAATTTTTGGATCTTCCAGATGCATCCACACTCTCTATAAAAACACAACTATGTAAACATTTCATTCATTGAGCAATTCAATCGTTTTTTATGTGCATTATCTTGTGTTCCTTTCCTTCTGCCCACACATCGTGGTATCAGAGAGCGCCCACACATCGTGGTATCAGAGAGCGAGGTGAGCTAGTTGATGTGAGAATTGGAGAGGAAGCCGCAACTTCCAGGTTAGTAGTGAAGGCCGTGAGTGTTGAAGAGAGGGCCGTGAGTGTTGAGATAACTTCCACAGAAATCCCGTGAAGAGAGGCCCGACGAATAGAGATCTAAGTTGAGAAGACGCCCTTGTGCATGAAAGCGTGGAAGTGAGAGAAAGGAGGTCGAGCCACACATATTTTCTGTGCAATTGCCGAGGATCTACAGAATCCATTGTGATTGAGGTTGTTGAAGGTGCATTCTTGAGTTTTCCTGGAGCACGCAAAGTTCATGAAGGAAGACCCTGTGTGAAATCGTGTTGCATTTTTTTTCGGCGCCCGGTCGAATACTGTAGTGTGTAACGAGTTTGAGGAACGAGATTTCTTTATTTTCGTTCCAGGGAGCAGTTTTCGTGGGTGGCCCATGTAATTTTTCCTTCCTTGGAGGTAATTTTTTTCCTGCTTCAATTTTCAGCTTGAAATTTGAAGGTTTCTCGAGGTGTGAAGGGATTCAATTTTGGCTCTGGCAGCCGTCGGTGGTCTCAGAAGTGTTTTCATCTGCATTGAAAACCATATCTTTGAACAGTTCTACGACATTTTACTGTAGAGTGTAGATTTTTGTGAAGGGATTCAATTTTGGCTCTGGCAGCCGTCGGTGGTCTCAGAAGTGTTTTCATCTGCATTGAAAACCATATCTTTGAACAGTTCTACGACATTTTTCTGTAGAGTGTAGATTTTTTTGGATATCCTGTGTATTTTGTGAAGTATTGGTGCAACCGCAGAAGATTTAGTATTTGTCGAATCTGGTAGCTGCGTGAGAGTGGTCGAACGATAGACTGGAAAAGCCCAGGTTCAAAACAGGTACTTTTAATCCTTTAATAACTGAGGATACATTGGGCGCTCTAGGTGAAGGAATAATATTTGTGCTCAACTGATCTATAAAGTGCACTCACCCTCTTTTATCATAATCTTTGCCTATTTTTGCTGAAAGTTTTTTTCTTTTTCTTTTGGAGGCTTGATTTTTTAAGAAATGGCATCAGGAATGTATCAACAACTTATGATTCCAATGCTTTCTGGGAAAAATTATGATAATTGGGCATTTAGAATGAAATTAGCATTTGACTCATATGAATTATCAGATATATTAATAAATGGTTATGTTGAACCACAAGATGATTCTATTTTGAATGTTGATGAAAATAAAAAGCTTGATGAAGACAAGCAAAAGAATAAAAGGGCTTTGCAGATAATTGGACAAGCTTTGAATGATTCGATTGTTGGAAGGATTAAACCAACCACTACAGCGAAGCAAGCATGGGACATTCTAGAGACAACATATCAAGGCACTAGCAAGGTAAAAATTGCCAAACTTCAAGCACTTAGAAGGGAATTTGAAAACTTGCAAATGAAAGATACACCAAACAAGGCCAGATCTTGATTGTTTGCCTATATGTTGATGATTTGATCTATACAAGTAATCTCTCTATTGATATGTTTAAATCAACAATGAAGAAGGAATTTGATATGACAGACTTCGGGTTAATGAAATATTTTCTTGGCATTGAGGTCACAAAAAATGATGAGGGCATTTTCATCTGTCAAAGTAAATATGCAAAAGATGTTTTAAAAAGGTTTAGAATGATAAACTGCAGTCCAGTTTCTACACCTGTGGCAGTTGGCACAAAACTAAGTAGAGAACAAAATGAGACGGATTTTGATTCAACCATATTTATAAAATTGGTTGGAAGTTTGATGTATTTGACAACGACTAGGCTAGATATAATGTATGGAGTCAGTTTGATTTCTAGATTCATGGATACACCAAAGAACTCACATTGGCAAGCAGGAAAAAGGTTATTAAGATACATTGCATGGACTATGAATCATGGCATACTGTATTCCACTTCAAATAATCTGCAGTTGGTTGGATACACAGATAGTGATTTTGCAGGAAGCATTGATGACAGAAATAACACATCTGGATATGCATTTCATCTTGGAACAAGAGTTGTGGCATGGGCATCAATGAAGCAACCAATAGTGACAACCTCATCAACAACGCAGAGTATGTAGCAGGTACATCAACAACATGTCAAGCAGTTTGGATGAGAAGAATATTAAAGGATCTAAAGCATAATCAAGAGGAGCCTACTACAATCTATTGTGACAACAAGTCCACCATTGCACTATCAAAGAATCATGTTTTTCACAAGAGGACAAAGCATATCGAAAAGAGATATCACCTCATTCGAGAACTTGTTAACAATGGAGAACTCATCCTACAACATTGCAGATCAAAGGAGCAACTTGAAGACATTTACAAAGGCTTTAGCACAAGACCAATTTGAGTATTTAAGAGAAGCATTGGGCATTGTAAATATTGATGTAATTAGTAGTAGAAATAAGGGGGGAGTGTTGAAGAATTTAATTTCTCTACCTACCTACCTACCACGACGCTTCCATTGTATTCCAGAAAACTCCATCCACCGCTCGTGAATGCTTCCATCAACACTCCAGATTGTTTCGGGAAAGCTCTGGATCTTCATTGAAAACACAGATATGTAAACTTTTCATTCATTGAACAATTCAATCGTTTTTTATGTGCATTATGTTGTGTTCCTTTGCTTCTGCCCACATAGGCTGGTGCTTCTAGGCCTGAAGTGAAGGCGGTAAATAGCTTGTATGTCTTCTCATGTGGCTTACGATGCTAAGAGTAGTTGGTTCCTCTAGGCGCCTAAATCTCAATGCTTTTGGGAAAGTTGTTGAGGAAAGGTGGCAATGATGGTCGAGAGTGCCTGCCCGCTTATGGTTTGATACGTTAGATTATTAATAAGACTCTGGTGAATCTGTCCCTGATGGGCCATTCCTGGCCCGACCCGCTACCTCCTCCCTTCTGTCTGCTTGCTGATGGGTGAACTCCTCTCTCTTGTCTGCTCGCCGATGGGTGAATGCCTTTAGGCAACCAAAAGGGAACCCTATCATCATGGCCATTTCATCGAGGGACATAAATCCGTCACTGCCGTATATGGAATGCAGTGAAATGAACATGAGATGGTTCATGCAGATTCTATCTCTGGCACGGGATTCAGACGACTCCCACAGTTCCATTCATCGGGAAGCACACTTATCTCTTTCTCATTCTATAAGCAGGATCGCGACAACAACAAACGGAAAAGGGTTTTTGTTTATGCTTTCACCTTTTTGAGTCGCTTATGAAATGAAGGGAAAGAATATTGAGTGGGACTCGCCTATGAAACGAAAAGGGGTAGGGACATGTTGCTTCTGAAAGGAATAACAACGAAGGATATAAGGAAGGATAGAGGTCTCACTCTCGAACGAGTGAACCAACCATAACGAATTTCACCATCCCATTTTAAGGAAAACCTCCTCAACATCAGAAACGGAAACATAACTCGCAGCACCAATAGACACACCCCTAGTCCCAGTGGGATTTTCGCGTCATCAAGGTCAAAATTACTAGATGCGAATGCTCACTCAATTTTGAGTTCCGATCCTCTCGCTATCAGATCCCCACACACGAGATTCACTAGCTCTTCGGTCGAGCCGACCTTCTAATCTAATCCAGAGCTTATTATCATGGTCCGCCATTCATCGATCCACCTGGTTAGGGTGTTTCTCTACGGCGTATTAAAAAATGTTATTAGATACGTGACACCATTAGTCAATGTTGTTTTGATTATAGATGGTTACATAATGTGCAGAGGTGAACAGGGATTGAACCTACCCATTTCCTAGCTTTAATAACTCCTGCTACAGACACCCTATGTTTTTGCTTCATCTCCTTCAAAATTCGATCGTTCATCGGTCTTTTTCTTTGCATCTCCACACCACCTTTTCGCTCTGGCAAACCTTTCCCTCGTTCTTGCACATAAGACCTACATTTTCTTCTATTCGCCCCCTGCTGATTAAGCTTCTTCCTACACTTATGATTCATCCGCTTTAGCTCGAGTTGTGAGTAATTTGCCTGGGATGTTAGTAAGTAATGAAATAGATATGCCTGCCTGTCCCTTGAAACCTTACCTATAGCTGTTGCCACTAGATTCAGTTATTCCAGTTTAGATTTCTCCCACTATGACTGTTATCATTCTCCACTTGGGTCTGCTACACAAGTTATTACTAAATCTGCTTACCCCTTCATTGGTACTTACTTAAGCCGCTATGATTGCTATGATTGTCCACGAAGAGAAATGCTCTTATGGTTTCTAAGCTTTCTTATTCTCAACTTGGCTCTGCTGGAATAGGATCCGATTTTGATACTATTATTGTTTCACTTCATTCTGATGTTGGGTCTTCTGCAACTGAGCCTGTCGATGGGCACTTTATAGCTAATAGGGTTGGCAGTAAGTAGGGTTGGGTTGCCCGTTATTACACAATAGGGGAACATAATACGATTGGAGGTTTTCCCGATAACGCTCAAGAGTGTCATTTCTTACAGTTGGTCAAGTCATCCACTTGTTCTCCCCCGCCATAGTTTCTCAACAGGTCGAGTCATCCACTATCTGGGTGATCTTCCTCTCCAACCAGCAGTGCATGAAAGCCCTCGATTTCGGTTCCGGTCGAGCTTTCAAGATTGGCCATCCTAAAGAATTCATTCATTGTTGGAAATTCGCCTCAATATTTTTTTCTATCTCCCGATCTAATTCATCTGTTGAGCTTGGTCGGGCACCCCTATTTTTCGTTCCAATGGGGATGGGGTCCTGCAGGTCGAGCAACTTTTGAGACATAATAACTTGGGCATACAAACGAAAATAAGTCTCTATCAAACCATTCCTGTTCGGTTGTTCAAACGTTCTGTATGCCGCTCATTAGTAAGCTCACCGCAAAGCGAGAGAAACTTTAGATGTCACCCCACCATCGATAAATAGTGGGAAAGAAGCAAAATGATCCCACATTTCTTCTTTCTCGACAGATCGAGTCCTATCGATCGAGCCCAACACTCGCTTTTCTTTAATAATTCAACCTAAATTTTCCTATGGTAGAACTAAACAAAGCGGCCAGACGAACCCAGTGAAGAAAGGAAAGCAGTTCCCTCTTCCTCGCTCGATTGGTCCATTATGTTTTTCCTGCCCCTTCATGTCCAAGAAATATAGTAAACCCGAGTTGTTGTTTGTTGCCGCTCATTGTACCCCCAAAAAAGGTCAAAGGGGTCACTAGTAATATTGCATGTGTATATATAATACGACATCAAGACGCTCCGACCAACCACCCAACTTGATAACTCCTATTGATGAATCGTTCACTTTAGGTAGTTTCTTCATTATCAAAATCTCTCCCTATAGCTCCCCCACTTAGTGGGAGAGCCAGCAATGCCTAACCTCACTAAGGGTAAGTGAATATCTTTTCTTTCTTTATGGGTGACAATACAATGTTGCTTGTCGTTATTTATAGATTTAATTATGCTATTGAATAGGATACTTCTTTTACCAATTACTTCAGGAGAATAGCCGCCAGCGGCTAAGCCCACCAAAGAGAACATCTTTACACACCGAATCCACTCATTTACTACTTATTTGGAGGAGATCGAGCTATTCTCTTATCACTGACTTCGAAGGCCACCGGTGTAAGTGGGATATCCTTTTATACAATTCGAAGATCGTCAAACGACTAACCAACTGACAAGGTAGCAGGGGAGCAAGAGAGTAGCTGAGAAATATAGTAGGTAAGTTGGATAGCCGGATAGCAGGGGAGCGAGAGAGTAGTTTTTTAACTAGTGGAGATAAGCCAATAAGAGATAAGCTCACAAGGGAACATCTATATCTGGTGGGTAGGGCTTCGCGTGCTATACCAAGCGGGTAACAAAGTGTAGATTCAGAGAAGCAACCATAGCGTGTCAGGTCGTGCGTGGAGATGAAAGATACAAGAACTTTCACACAACTTACGTTAAGGGATTAGCACTTTCGCATAGATGGGGAAGACAACTTGGCAGATTAGATAGGGAAGACATCTTGGAAGGGAGGGTCAGTTTAGCTCAGGTCAGGTCAGTTCAGGTACCAAGCCCAAGACATCAAATCCATACTTCCGACTTCTTATGTTGGATATCAGATATCACATGTCAGATAGCGGGTCATTGCGGGTGCGAGGTCTCTTTCCTTCCTAGTTAATAAACAGAGTAACACCCTAAACCTTGATGGCGAATGCGACAAATGTGACTGTGAATGAGGATAATCCTTCTATCAAGGCAAGGGGAAAGGCTACCCAGGCACCCAAACTATATACCCTAGTTACCCTGACTAACCAGGCTATCTACTCAATCTATCTAACCCGGCTATCTACCTGGGCTACCCTGTCTAATTAATCAATCTATCTTTTTCCCTCGACCCTCGACCCTTGATTCTCTCCCTCTTTTCTCTCCCAAGGATACTTCGTTACAACCCCAATAGGATACTTCACAATGCCTAGATACTTCATTTCCCTCCCAATAGGGTATTTCTTTTACCTATTGACTCAGGCGATATAGGGAATACATACAACGAAGTGGAAGAGAAGCAACTATCTTGGGGGATCGGGTGTGGAGGAGAACCCCAATCTTCTGCTTCCTACGGTGAGATAAAATAAATAAAATCACAACTGCTCTGAGAACTACTGCTTTGTAACAATCACTCTATTCTTTTGTCACAAAATAGGCAATTTGACCGCTAAAGAGGCATGTAACGTGATGCAGACCCCCGACCCTCGGGTCAAGATCCGCTCAGGATTGTTCTAAAATTCCCTTGAGCTGAAGCGGCTCCTTTGATTCCTGCTGAAATCTCCAACGAATCCACAGATCCTTTGTAAAAACTCGCCCTATGTAACTTGGCACCAGGCGCGAGCTTTTCCTTCCCCAAGCGATCATGACCTTACCTTAGCGCAAGCACCTCTCGCAACTCACGATCTCGCAAACTCGTGAGTCGAAGCCCCTTGACTCCTCTTTTTCCAATCTCTGATACCCGAGACCATGATATGGGTATTGCTCCTTCCTTGTCAGTGCCCTCCATGCGTAACCGTCAGCTAGGGCTAAGTACTAGCGCCTCTCGCAACTCACGACCTCACTAGTTGAAGGTTCGAGCCTTCGTGCTCTTCTTTTACGAAACTCCGAGACGCGATAAATCAGTGATGGGTTGACTCCTCTTGCGCTACTCGCAACTCGCAACCTCGCGAGTTGGAGTGTTGATCTCTCGTGCTCCTCCTTTGCGAAAACCCGAGAGGTGATAGGTCAACTATGGGTTGACTCCTTTAATGCGACGAGTACATGCCACCTGTCACCACTTACGCCTTTCCCTGGGTGCTTGTTGTTCACGCCACCTCTCAACCTTGCAGTCCCCACCTTACATATGTGCCACAAATTCACATGAGCCCTCGACTCTCGGCACTTCGTGACTTCTGCAGTCGAAAGTGATTCCTCTCAACCTTCGAACTCTTGATACGCGATAGCTCCGCGGGATTCTGATCCAACGGCTCTCTTGTGTTTGGATCTAATGGTTGTCCCTGCTCCTCACTACTCGGAAGTTCACGCAACCAAAGAATTTGGTCTGCGCTCCGAACTTACGAATCCTGAGTTCGAGAAATGATCCAACGCTCTACCTGACCACAATCAACGGTCCTCGTTGATTCTTGAAACTAACGTGATGAGTTCGTCCAACCCTTATCCACCTTGCAACTCCTCTGGATCCTATGGTCCTCGCGACTTCGCGAGTTCTCCACGAAGAATTTCGACCGCTCGATTCCTTTCTCAAGAATCTTTGTGAAACGAGCCAATGTTCTTTCACTGGAACTTGACCTTCTACGTGATGATTTCACTTCCTGTCTTTCTTTGAACACTTCAACGACTCTAACCCTTCTGATCTTTTTCTTGCAAACTCGAGTCTCCAAAGGGGCTCCTGCACGCACTCCTTGTGGCAATCTTTCAAATACTCCTGGGCATTTGATCTCTCGACCCTGTGCACTCTCTGCAACAACAATCCTTCTCCTTTCCAACCTTAGTTAATAAATTCTAAGGCTTCAACTAGCTTGCACACACCTTGCATGACTTTTGTGCTTCACCTACACTTTTGTTGGAATCAGAACAACGGTATCTCTCCTGAGCTTTCAGAGATAAAATCTTAACCTGGTCAATGCACACCTTGCAGACATTTCACTGTACTCCTTTCAGGAACTCTCTCTCAGGAAGAGAAACAATTGAAACTCATTCTATTTCTCTCTCAGACTTCATACATTCAACATGAAATCATACATTCAACACAATATTGAAGCAAATGCATAACAGAGAGAAAACAACTGTAAGCATACTATTCAACATGTATAAACAAAAAACATCATAACACCATGAATCTGATTCAAAGCTTCATATATTAATTCAAGCTCCTGTACATGGGTTCTTCTCTATAACTCTCTGCTATATCTCTCTTCTCTTCTCTGTGCTAATGATACAATGATACAAAGACGAGGGTGTCTATATCCGTTTTCCCTCATATGCTCCTAAAACTGTCTAATCTAATTAATCAAAGCTACTTACTTTCATTAACTGGCTTAAATGTCATTACATTGAACATATAAGAGCAGATCGCTCAAGATCTGTTTACAACGTTTAGACATAAATACAAGTACTCTTCCCTTAACTATTATATTAATATCCGCTCTTTTAAACTTTCAAAATGTTTCAACATGTGTAAAATGTGTGTTGTGCTTTCCAACTGTCTTCCGCCTTCATGCTTGCTTGGCTGCTTACGATGCTCCTCCATCATACTCCCTTGCTTGAAAATTTTCATGAACTCCTGTTCTTGAGCTCTTGCACGGTCTTTCCATGCTTATGAATTCCGTCTTCATTCTCCCAACTAACATCTTCAACTGGATGTCCTTTCCACTTGAACAAGTATTCAAAATACTCTTTCCTCCTGATCTTTTTTCTAACCCTCTTGTCAATTATGCTTTCCATCTGTGGCTTTTTAGCTACATGCATTTGTTTTGTCCATTGAACTTCTTGCTGTTCATCCTCTACTTCTTCTTCTTCAGCTTTGTAAGGGTACAAATCCGCATTGTTGAATATCGGTGAGATTTCGATCCCATTGGGTAATTCAATCTCATATGTGTTTGCCCCAAATTTCCTTATGACCTTGCATGGTCCAATCTATTTCATCTTCAGCTTGTTATATGTTCCCCTTGGGAGCCTTTCCTTCCTCAGATGTGTAAGAATCAGATCACCAACTTCAAATTGAAGTTCTTGCCTATGTTGATCTGCTCTGCGCTTGTATTCTTGACTTGAATTCTGCAATCGCTCCTTAACTCGGCTGTGAAGCTCCTTCATTGATTCTGCAAAGTCCTCTGCACTAGCACTCCTGATTTCATTTTGTTCCGAATCTTTCAATTCAGAAACTCCCCTTGGCTGCATTCCATATACAATATTGAATGGACTTTGCCCTGTGCTTCTATTGAGTGAATCATTGTAAGAAAATTCCGCCTGTGGCAGAATGTGATCCCACTAACTATGTTGTTTAGTCACTAGACTTCTCAGCAAATCTCCCAAGCTCCTGTTCACAATTCTCTCTGCCCATCCGTTTGAGGATGATACGCTGAGCTAAATGACAAGTTTGTCCCTAGCTTCTTCCATAAAGTCCTCCAGAAATGTCCCACGAACTTGGTATTTTGATCAGAAACAATACTCCTCGGCAAGCTGTGAAGTATGACGACTTCTTTGAAAAACAGGTTCACAATATGAGTTGCATTGCTTGTTTTCTGGCATGATATGAAATGTGCTATCTTCAAAAATTTGTCTACCACTACAAAGATTGAATCATATCCTCTTTGTGTCCTTGGCAGCCCTAATATGAAATCCATGCTCACTGCATCCCACGACCTTTCTGGTATGGGTAATGGTTGGTATAACCCTATGTTCTGCCTTTTTCCTTTAGTGTGCTGACAAATTCTGCATCTGTCCACAAATTTCTTAACATCTATCCTCATCCCTGGCCAAAAATATGAGCCATTCAACTTTGAGAACGTCTTATCATGATCGAAATGTCCGACCAATCCTCCACTGTGTTTTTCTTTCAGCAAATTCTCCCTCATGGAGCATTTTGGAATACCTAGCTGATTGCCCCTGAATAATAATCCATCCTGGATCATATATTCGGTCCATTGACTTCTATCCCTGAGAATTGGATTCTCATATGCCTCATATGCTTCCTTAAAATCTGGGTCATCCCTGTACATTTCTTTGAGGTTATCAAAACCTAAAGTCTTGACTCTGAATTCCTGCATGAGCAAACATTTCCTGCTCAAAGCATCAACAATTTTTTTAGCAGTTCCAGAAATACGCTTAATCACAAAAGTAAAATTCTACATCTATTCAACCTATTTAGCATGTTTTTGGTTCAACTTCTGTTGTCTAGTCACGAATTGTAAAGCATGATTATCACTGTACAAAACAAACTCTTTGGGAACCAAATAGTGTCTCAATTTCTTCAGCGCTTGTATGAATGCATAGAATTCTTTGTTATATGTGGAGTACTTAACCTTCGCTTCATTCAGTTTTTCACTGAAGTATGCGATCGGTCTATCATCTTGGCTCAAGACTGCTCCAATTGCAAATTCACTTGCATCACACCTGACCTGGAATGTCTTGCTGAAATCCGACAAAACCAGAATTGACTGCTCAATGATCTTCTTTTTCAGCAGATTAAAACTCTTTTTTGCTTCCTCTGTCCAGTGAAAAGATTTATGTCTTTTCTTCACCATATCCATCATCGGTGCACTAATTCCACTGAAATTTCAGATGAATTTTCTGTAGAAACTAGCCAAACCATGGAAGCTTCGAACTTCAAACACACTCTTCGGTGATGGCCAATTCTTAATCGCATTTACCTTTTCTGGATCCATCTTCAACTCATTTGCAGAGATAAAAAAACCCAAATAAATGAGTTCTATCCTCATAAATGATGATTTCTTTACATTTATCAGCAATTTCTCTTGATGTAATCTCCTCACTACTGCAGTTAAATGCTTCAAGTGTTCTGCTTCCGTTTGGTTGAAAATTAATATATCATCAAGATATACAATGACTAATTTCCCTATGAAATACTTCAGGACTTCGTTCATCAATCTCATGAAAGTACTGGGAACATTCGTTAATCCAAATGGCATGACACACCATTCATATAGCCCTTCATTCATCTTGAATGTTGTCTTCCATTCATCACCATCTCTCATTCGATTTGATGATATCCGCTTTTCAAATCAATCTTTGAAAAAAACTTGGCTCCACTCAAGCAATCCATCAAATCGTCCATCCTTGGCAATGGAAATCTGTATCTGATGGTAATATTATTGATTTCCCTTGAGTTTGTACACATTCTCCAGCCTCCATCTTTCTTTGGGCTGAGCACTGTTGGAACAACGCATGGACTCAAGCTTTCTCAAATCAATCCTTTGTCCATTAAGTCCTGGACTTGTCTCTTGACTTATTCATTCTCTTGCGGCATCAACCTGTACATTGCCTTGTTCGGTAAACTAGCTCTAGGTATAAGATCAATGTGATGGATTATACTCCTAATCGGTGGCAACGAACAAGGTAGTTCATCCACTAATATATCAGGAAACTCTCCCAACAACTTCTGGATTTCTTCTGGTAAATCATCTATTCTCGTACTGGTCAAAACAATTTTGGGCTTCCTGACCACAATAAATTGTGTGTCTTCCTTCTTCTTAACCTCCTTAAGAAGTTCCTTCCCACTCATGAGAAGTATAGTGTTGTTCACCTCTGGTTTCATCTCTTTATCCTTAATCAACAACAACATCTGTGTCCTACCATTTTTCTCCAGGGTGTATGTGTTCTTTCTCCCATCATGAATCACATTCCTATCATATTGCCATGGTCTACCTAGCAATAGATGACAAACATCCATGGGAATGTCATCACATAGTATTTCATCCTTATATCCTCCTATTTTAAATTCAACTAAACACTATTTAGTGACATTTACCTGAAGTCCTTTTTGTAGCCACGAAACTCTGTATGGGCTTGGATGTACGATAGTCTCAAGCTCCATCTTTTCTACCATCTCTGTAGATACGAGATTATCTGTGCCACCGCTGTCCACTATGACTTTGCATACCCTGTCTTTGGTTTTAAAAGCAGTCTGAAATAGACTGTTTCTTTGGGCTGGGTTGTCTGCCTCCTTCTCCAGTTTAAGAGAACTTTCCGCATCATCAAAGATCTTCCGCCCTTAGCATCTTCTGCCTCAACATTCCGTCCTTGGGCTTCGGAAATGTGAGTTTCACCACCATCTTTCTTCCTATCTGGACACTCATAGGATTTATGTCCATTTTTCCCACAGACAAAGCATTTCACTTCACCTCCTCTATCTCTTCCTCTTCCTCTGGTTCGAGGAAAAGTATTTCTATCAGCATACTGCCCTCTCTGTGAGCTTCCACCTCTCTCAGGTTGAGGTTGAGGTTTCTTCCCCTCTTCTTTAGATTTCTGAGTTCGGTCTTGGGCAATTGTTTTGCCTCTGGCTTGACTTCTACCCCGACCTCTTTGACCTTGTTTCCGTCTTAGCTTCTCTTCAACTTTCAGAGCCATATGATAAGAATCTTCCACATTCCGAAGGGTCATCATGCTCATCTCATCCTGAATGTCATATCGTAGACCATTCATGTACCTGGAAACTTTTTCATCATCGCTTTCCCAATGATCTGCTCTGATGTTTATCCTGTAGAATTATTCAGTGTATTCTCTTACTGACATCGGGATTTTCGCGTAGAATTATTCAGTGTATCCTAGTCCCAGCGGGATTTTCGCGTCATCAAGGTCAAAATTAGATTCAAATTCAAAATTACTAGATGCGAATGCTCACTCAATTTTGAGTTCCGATCCTCTCGCTATCAGATCCCCACACACGAGATTCACTAGCTCTTCGGTCGAGCCGACATTCTAATCTAATCCAGAGCTTATTATCATGGTCCGCCATTCATCGATCCACTTGGTCAGGGTGTCTCTCTATGACGTACTCAAAAATGTTATTAGATATGTGACACCATTAGTCAATGTTGTTTTGATTATAGATGGTTACTTAATGTGCAGAGGTGAGCAGGGATTGAACCTACCCATTTCCTAGCTTTAATAACTCCTGCTACAGACACCCTGCGTTTTTGCTTCATCTCCTTCAAAATTCGATCATTCATCAGTCTTTTTCTTTGCATCTCCACACCACCTTTTCGCTCCGGCAAACCTTTCCCTTGTTCTTGCACATAAGACCTACATTTTCTTCTATTCGCCCCCTGCTGATTAAGCTTCTTCCTACACTTATGATTCATCCTCTTTAGCTCCAGTTGTGAGTAATTTTCCTGAGATGTTAGTAAGTAATGAAATAGATATGCCTGCCTGTCCCTTGAAACCTTACCTATAGTTGTTGCCACTAGATTCAGTTATTCCAGTTTAGATTTCTCCCACTATGGCTGTTATCATTCTCCACTTGGGTCTGCTACACAAGGTATTACTGAATCTACTTATCCCTTCATTGGTACTTACTTAAGCCGCTATGATTTCTATGATTGTCCACGGAGAGAAATGCTCCTATGGTTTCTAAGCTTTCTTATTCTCGACTTGGCTCTGCTGGAATAGGATCCAATTTTGATACTATTGTTGTTTCACTTCATTCTGATGTTGGGTCTTCTGCAACTGAGCCTGTCGATGGGCACTTTATAGCTAATAGGGTTGGCAGTAAGTAGGGTTGGGTTGCCTGTTATTACACAATAGGGGAACATAATACGATTGGAGGTTTTTCCGATAATGCTCAAGAGTGTCATTTCTTCCAGTTGGTCAAGTCATCCACTTGTTCTCCCTTGCCATAGTTTCTCAACAGGTCGAGTCATCCACTATCTGGGCGATCTTCCTCTCCAACCAGCAATGCATGAAATCCCTCGATTTTGGTTCCGGTCGAGCTTTCAAGATTGGCCATCCTAAAGAATTCATTCATTGTTGGAAATTCACCTCAATATTTCTTTCTATCTCTCGATCTAATTCATCTGTATAGCTTGGTAGGGCACCCCTATTTTTCGTTCCAATGGGGATGGGGTCCTGCAGGTAGAGCAACTTTTGAGACGTAATAGCTTGGGCAGACAAACGGAAAGAAGTCTCTATCAAACCGTTCCTGTTTGGCTGTTCAAATGTTCTGTATGCCGCTCATTAGTAAGATCATCGCAAAGTGAGAGAAACTTTAGATGTCACCCCACCATCAATAAATAGATGGAAAGAAGCAAAACGATCCCACATTTCTTCTTTCTCGGCCGATCGAGTCCTATCGATCGAGCCCAACACTCGCTTTTCCTTAATAATTCAACCTGGATTTTCCTATGGTAGAACTAAACAAAGCGGCCAGACGAACCTAGCGAAGAAAGGAAAGCAGTTCTCTCTTCCTCGCTCGATTGGTCCATTATGTTTTTTCTGCCCCTTCATGTCCAAGAAATATAGTAAACCCCGAGTTGTTGTTTGTTGCCGCTCATTGTACCCCAAAAAAGGTAAGAGGGGTCACTAGTAATATTGCACGTGTATATATAATACGACATCAAGACGTTCCGACCAACCACCCAACTTGATAATTCCTATTGATGAATCGTTCACTTTAGGTAGTTTCTTAGTTATCAAAATCTCTCCCTATAGCTCCCTCACTTAGTGGGAGAGCCAGCAACGCCTAACCTCGCTAAGGGTAAGTGAATAGATTTTCTTTCTTTATGGGTGAAAATACAATGTTGCTTGCCATTATTTATAGATTTAATTATTCTATTGAATAGGATACTTCTTTTACCAATTACTTCAGGAGAATAGCCGCCAACCGCTAAGCCCACCAAAGAGAACATCTTTACACACCGAATCCACTCATTTACTACTTATTTGGAGGAGATCGAGCTATTCTCTTATTACTGACTTCGAAGGCCACCGATGTAAGTGGGATTTCCTTTTATACAATTTGAAGACCGTCGAATGACTAACCAACTGATAAGGTAGCAGGGGAGCAGGAGAGTAGCTGAGAAATAGAGCAGGTAAGCTGGATAGCCGGATAGCAGGGGAGCGAGAGAGTAGTTGTTTAACCAGTGGAGATAAGCCAATAAGAGATAAGCTCATAAGGGAACATTTGTATCTGGTGGGTAGATCTTCGCGTGCTATACCAAGCAGGTAACAGAGTGTAGATTCAAAGAAGCAACCATAGCGTGTCAAGTCGGGTGTGGAGATGAAGGATACAAGAACGTTCACACAACTTACGCTAAGGGATTAGCACTTCCGCATAGATGGGGAAGACAACTTGGCATATTAGATAGGGAAGACATCTTGGAAGGGAGGGTCAGTTTAGCTCAAGTCAGGTCAGTTCAGGTACCAAGTCCAAGACATCAAATCCATACTTCCGACTTCTTATGTTGGATATCAGATATCACATGTCAGATAGCGGGTCATTGCGGGTGCGAGGTCTCTTTCCTTCCTAGTTAATAAACAGAGTAACACCCCAAACCTTGATGGAGAATGCGACAAATGCGACTGTGAATGAGGATAATCCTTCTATCAAGGCAAGGGGAAAGGCTACCCAGGCACCCAAACTATATACCCCAGCTACCTCGACTAACCAGGCTATCTACTCAATCTATCTAACCTGACTATCTACCGGGCTAGCCTGTCTAATTAATCAATCTATCTTTTTCCCTCGACCCTCGATTCTCTCCCTCTTTTCTCTCCCAAGGATACTTCGTTACAACCCCAATAGGATACTTCACAATGCCTAGATACTTCATTTCCTTCCCAATAGGATATTTCTTTTACCTATTGACTCATGCGATATAGGGAATACATACAACGAAGTGGAAGAGAAGCAACTATCTCGAGGGATCGGGTGTGGAGGAGAACCCCAATCTTCTACTTCCTACGGTGAGATAAAATAAATAAAATCACAACTGCTATGAGAACTATTGCTTTGTAACAATCACTCTATTCTTTGGTCACAAAATAGGCAATTTGACCGCTAAAGAGGCATGTAACGTGATGTAGACCCCTGACACTTGGGTCAAGATCCGCTTAAGATCGTTCTAAAATTTCCTTGAGTTGAAGCAGCTCCTTTGATTCCTACTGGAATCTCCAACGAATCCACAGATCCTTTGTAAAAACTCGCCCTATGTAACTTGGCACCAGGCGCGAGCTTTTCCTTCCCCAGGCGATCATGACCTTACCTTAGCGCAAGCACCTCTCGCAACTCGCGATCTCGCAAACTCGTGAGTCGAAGCCCCTCGACTCCTCTTTTTCCAACCTCTGATACCCGAGACCATGATACGGGTATAGCTCCTTCCTTGTCAGTGCCCTCCATGCGTAACCGTCAGCTAGGGCTAAGTACTAGCACCTCTCGCAACTCGCGACCTCACTAGTTGAAGGGTCGAGCCTTCGTTCTCTTCTTTTATGAAACTCTGAGACACGATAAATCAGTGATGGGTTGACTCCTCTTGTGCTACTCGCAACTCGCAACCTCGCGAGTTGGAGTGTTGAGCTCTCGTGCTCCTCCTTTGCCAAAACCCGAGAGGTGATAGGTCAACTATGGGTTGACTCCTTTAATGCGACGAGTACACGCCACCTATCACCACTTACGCCTTTCCCTGGGTGCTTGTTGTTGACGCCACCTGTCAACCTTGCGGTCCCCACCTTACATATGTGCCACAAATTCACATGAGCCCTCGACTCTCGGCACTTCGCGACTTCTGCAGTCGAAAGTGATTCCTTCCAACCTTCGAACTCCTGATATGCGATAGCTCCATGGGGTTTTGATCCAATGGCTCTCCCGTGTTTGGATCTAATGGTTGTCCCTGCTCCTCACTAGTTGTAAGTTCACGCAACCAAAGAATTTGGTCTGTGCTCCGAACTTACGAATCCCGAGTTCGAGAAATGATCCAACGCTCTACCTGACCACAATCAATGGTCCTCGTTGATTCTTGAAATCAACGTGATGAGTTCATCCAACCCTTATCCACCTTGCAACTCCTTTGGATCCTATGGTCCTCGCGACTTTGCGAGTTCTCCACGGAGAATTTCGACCGCTCGATTCCTTTCTCAAGAATCTTTGTGAAACGAGCCAATGTTCTTTCACTGGAACTTGACCTTCTACGTGATGATTTCGCTTCCTGTCTTTCTTTGAACACTTCAATGACACTAACCCTTCTGAGCTTGTTCTTGCAAACTCGAGTCTCCAAAGGGGATCCTGCATGCACTCCTTGAGGAAATCTTTCAAATACTCCTGGGTATTTGATCTCTCGACCCTGTGCACTCTCTGCAACAACATTCCTTCTCCTTTCCACCCTTAGTTAATAAATTCTAAGGCTTCAACTAGCCTGCGCACACCTTGCATGGATTTTGTGCTTCACCTGCACTTTTGTTGGAATGAGAACAATGGTATCTCTCCTGAGCTTTCAGAGATAAACTCTTAACCTTGTCAATGCACACCTTGCAGACATTTCATTGTACTCCTTGAAGGAACTCTCTCTCAGGAAGAGAAACAATTGAAACTCATTCTATTTCTCTCTCAGACTTCATACATTCAACATGAAATCATACAATCAACACAATATTGAAGCAGATGCATAACAGAGAGAAAACAACTGTAAGCATACTATTCAACATGTATAAACAAAAAACATCATAACACCATGAATCTGATTCAAAGCTTCATATATTAATTCAAGCTCCTGTACATGGGTTCTTCTCTATAACTCTCTGCTATATCTCTCTTCTCTTTTCTGTGCTAATGATACAATGATACAAAGACGAGGGTGTCTATATCCATTTTCCCTCCTACGCTCCTAAAACTGTCTAATCTAATTAATCAAATCTACCTACTTTCATTAACTGGCTTAAATGCCATTACATTGAACAGATAAGAGCAGATCGCTCAAGATCTGTTTACAATGTTTAGACATAAATACAAGTACGCTTCCCTTAACTGTTATATTAATATCTACTCTTTTAAACTTTCAAAATGTTTCAACATGTGTAGAATGTGTGCTGCGCTTTCCAACTGTCTTCTCGCCTTCATGCTCGCTTGGCTGCTTACGATGCTCCTCCATCATACTCCCTTGCTTGAAAATTTTCATGAACTCCTGTTCTTGAGCTCTTGCATGGTCTGTCCATGCTTATGAATTTCTTCTTCATTCTCCCCACTGACATCTTCAACTGGATGTCCTTTCCACTTGAAAAAGTATTCAAAATACCCTTTCCTTCTGGTCTTTTTTCTAACCCTCTTGTCAATTATGCTTTCCATCTATGGCTTTTCAGCTACATGCATTTGTTTTGTCCATTGAACTTCTTGCTGTTCATCCTCTGCTCCTGCTTCTTCATCTTTGTAAGGGTACAAATCCGCAACGTTGAATATCGGTGAGATTTCGATCCCATCGGGTAATTCAATCTCATATGCGTTTGCCCCAAATTTCCTTATGACCTTGCATGGTCCAATCTTTTTCATCTTCAGCTTGTTATATGTTCCCCTTGAAAGCCTTTCCTTCCTCAGATGTGTAAGAATCAGATCACCAACTTCAAATTTAAGTTCTCGCCTATGTTGATTTGCTCTGCGCTTGTATTCTTGACTTGAATTCTGCAATCGCTCCTTAACTCGGCTGTGAAGCTCCTTCATTGATTCTGCAAAGTCCTCTGCACTAGCACTCCTAATTTCATTTTGTTATGAATCTTTCAATTCAGAAACTCCCCTTGGATGCATTCCATATACAATATTGAATGGACTCTACACTGTGCTTCTGTTGAGTGAATCATTGTAAGAAAATTCCGCCTGTGGCAGAATGTGATCCCACTAACTATGGTGTTTAGTCACTAGACTTCTCAGCAAATCTCCCAAGCTCCTGTTCACAATTCTGTCTGCCCATCCGTTTGAGGATGATACGTTGAGCTAAATGACAAGTTTGTCCCCAGCTTCTTCCATAAAGTCCTCCAGAAATGTCCCACGAACTTGGTATCTCGATCAGAAACAATACTCCTTGCCAAGCCGTGAAGTATGATGACTTCTTTGAAAAACAAGTTTGCAATATGAGTTGCATCGCTGGTTTTCTGGCATGGTATGAAATGTGCCATCTTCAAAAATCTGTCTACCACTACAAAGATTGAATCATATCCTCTTTGTGTCCTTGGCAGCCCTAATATGAAATCCATGCTCACTGCGTCCCACGACCTTTCTGGTATGGGTAATGGTTTGTATAACCCTGTGTTCTACCTTTTTCCTTTAGTGTGCTGACAAATTCTTCATCTGTCCACAAATTTCTTAACATCTGTCCTCATCCCTGGCCAAAAATATGAGCCATTCAACTTTGAGAATGTCTTATCATGACCGAAATGTCCGACCAATCCTCCACTGTGTTTTTCTTTCAGCAAATTCTCCCTCATGAAGCATTTTGGAATACCTAGCTGACTGCCCCTGAATAATAATCCATCCTGGATCATATATTCGGTCCATTGACTTCTGTCCCTGAGAATTGGATTCTCATATGCCTCATATGCTTCCTTAAAATTTGGGTCATCCCTCTACATTTCTTTGAGGTTATCAAAACCTAAAGTCTTGACTCTGAATTCCTGCATGAGAAAACATTTTCTGCTCAAAGCATCAACAACTTTGTTAGCAGTTCCAAAAATATGCTTAATCACAAAAGTAAAATTATACATCTATTCAACCCATTTAGCATTTTTTTGGTTCAACTTCTCCTGTCTAGTCACGAATTGTAAAGCATGATTATCATTGTACAAAACAAACTCTTTGGGAACCAAATAGTTTCTCAATTTCTTCAGCGCTTGTATGACTGCATAGAATTCTTTGTCATATGTGGAGTACTTAACCTTCTCTTCATTCAATTTTTCACTGAAGTATGCGATCGGTCTATCGTCTTGGCTCAAGACTGCTCCAATTGCAAATCCACTCGCGTCACACCTGACCTGGAATGTCTTGCTGAAATCCGACAAAACCAGAATTGACTACTCAATGATCTTCTTCTTCAACATATTAAAACTCTTTTTTGCTTCCTCTGTCCAGTGAAAAGATTTATGTCTTTTCTTCACCATATCCATCATCGGTGCACTAATTCCATTGAAATTTCGGATGAATTTCCTATAGAAACTAGCCAAACCATGGAAGCTTCGAACTTCAAACACACTCTTTGGTGATGGCCAATTCTTAATCACATTTACCTTTCCCGGATCCATCTTCAACTCATTTGCATAGATAACAAAACCCAAATAAATGATTTTTGTCCTCATAAATGATGATTTCTTTACATTTATCAACAATTTTTCTTGCTGTAATCTCCTCACTACTACAGTTAAATGCTTCAAGTGTTCTACTTCTGTTTGGCTGAAAATTAATATATCGTCAAGATATACAATGAAGAATTTCCCTATGAAATACTTCAGGACTTCGTTCATCAATCTCATGAAAGTACTGGGCACATTCGTTAATCCAAATGGTATGACAAGCCATTCATATAGCCCTTTATTTGTCTTGAATGTTGTCTTCCATTCATCACCTTCTCTCATTCAAATTTGATGATATCCGCTTTTCAAATCAATCTTTGAAATTTTTTTGGCTCCACTCAAGCAATCCATCAAATCGTCCATCCTTGGCAACGGAAATCTGTATCTGATGGTAATATTATTGATTTCCCTTGAGTCTGTACACATTCTCCAGCCTCCATCTTTCTTTGGGCTGAGCACTGTCGGAACAACGCATGGACTCAAGCTTTCTTGAATCAATCCTTTGTCCATTAAGTCCTGGACCCATCTCTTGACTTCTTCATTCCCCTGTGGCATCAACCTATACACTGCCTTGTTCGGTAAACTAGCTTCAGGTATAAGATCAATGTGATGGCTTATACTCCTAATTGGTGGCAACGAACAAGGTAGTTCATCCACTACTATATTAGGAAACTCTCCCAGCAACTTCTGGATTTCTTCTGGTAAATCATCTATTCTCGTACTGGTCAAAACAATTTTGGGCTTCCTGACCACAATAAATTGTGTGTCTTCCTTATTCTTAACCTCCTTAAGAAGTTCCTTCCCACTCATGAGAAGTACAATGTTGTTCACCTCTGGTTTCATCTCTTTATCCTTAATCAACAACAACATCTGTGTCCTACCATTTTTCTCCAGGGTGTATGTGTTCTTTCTCCCATCATGAATCACATTCCTGTCATATTGCCATGGTCTACCCAACAATATATGACAAACATCCATGGGAATGACATCAGATAGTATTTCATCCTTATATCCTCCTATTTTAAATTCAACTAAACATTGTTTAGTGACATTTACCTGATGTCCTTTTTGTAGCCATGAAACTCTGTATGGGCTTGGATGTACGATAGTTGTAAGTTTTAAACCTGCGAAGTAAAGCAATTCATATAGATTCTTAAGCAATATAGAAATTAATCAATGGCTCATACACAGAGTACACAGAGATTTTTACCGGAAATCCTCAATCGGGAAAACCTTTCTCATTTTTATTATATCGAATTTCACCATTCACCATACAATATATACAATGTTTTTAGGTATTCCGTACATACCAAAAATCTAATCCCTTAATCCGGGATTAATTTTACAAATAAGCTAAAAATAGCAAAAACTGCCCAAAAAAAAAATTTCGGGGCGCTGCCCCGAATGCTGCGCGTAACCAGGGGGGGGCATACCTGCCCCCCCCTGGGACCCCCCTAGGAAAGCGCCCGATGCACACGATAGAGCTCTAGGTGAAGGGATCGTCAGACGCAGTTGTCATATCTGACGCACCCACACACACACACATGCAAAGAATACAACACACACCCAACATTCTCCCACTTGTTGTTTTCTTTGCATCCAGGGGTCCAGGGGATTATATAGTCAACAATCCAGGGTATCAATGCCCATTGTTACTCTACACCAAGAGAACTTTTCTATGCTCACAGACTTTGTTAATGAATCTGCAACATTCTTCAAAGTGTCAACCTTTTCCAACAACACCTTCTTTTCCTCA